>RXPK01001067.1:0-71420 GCA_004143645.1 Protaetia brevitarsis | reverse complement strand
ATGTAATTTTAAACTTACATCATACATAAACTTTTTATATCATTCAGCAAAGATTATTCAAAACAAATTATTCCTAATAAGCCTTAAAAATTAACATGAAAACAAATTATGAAAAAAAAAAAAAAAAGATTAGGTAATGAATACAATCAAAAATCTTTTACAAATCAACATTTTCTTGTTTTTAGTTATCATTAACTAAAACCTAATTGACGAGATGAAACAAATCTGTACTTATCCTGTGAACCGCTAAGAAGAATAGATATCTTCTTGTTTGCGATTCCTTTACGCAGAGTTCTATATTTGATTTGTTGCTTTTCTTCATTTCGCGTGTTTTCTTTGTAACTTCTTTGAAGATTACTCTGCGAACCATAGCCCTGGATATTGACTTTTGGCAGGGCTTAAAGGTGCGAATCCATAGGAGGCGACCTGAGCATGTGACGGAAACTGAAGGTGAGCCGGTAGCGGATGGCTGGTGTGGCTTGCTAGGACAGGTCTGGCGCTCGCGTGATGAGCTGGTGGTGGAGGTAACGGTCTGCTGTTGAAAAGGGAACGATATTAAAAGATTGTGTGAATGAATTATGTTTAAATACAGATTTGGAATAACTGTGTTTATTTTTTCTTACAGAGTGTTTTGACTGTACTTTTAAGCTATACACTGGCAGACGCACAATTCAGTTTTCATACTTCATTATACAGGTATTCCACGTAACTAGTTCATTAAAAGTTTATGATGTTCTATTATTTACTTATATTTGAGATTTTGGCACCAGTATCTGTTCGATTGGAACTATAAATATGAAATATCTTAACCAAAATATCACTTCCGGTTGACCGGAAATCGATGTCAACTTTGTTATTTTAAATAGAATTTTTTATTCATTCTTGGATTCTACGACTATAAATACGTCAGTTTTCATTAGCTATTCCTATAGCTATATGTTGCCGTTTTCGAGTTATTTAAGTTTTTCTTTTTTTTTTTTAGTCATAATCATTGCGTCATTGAGAAATTAATATCTCGGTTAATACTGCAAGTAGAGACTCCAAATTTGCTATGTTATGAATGTAGATATAACTCTAAGAAACGGTAAGCACACTTTACATTCTAACATACAGGGTGTTCAAAACTGAGGAACAAAGTGACATATTTTCAAATGCAGAAAACTCATTTTTTTTAAATAGAACACCCTGTATTTTAATTCGAAATTAGGAAGTAAATATCATCCCCTATCACTTTATATCAGCATTCCCTATACCTATCTTTAATAGATTTTGAGATATGAGCGACTTTTTGTTAAACAGACTAAGTATTCTTTTTTTCTAAATAGAACACCCTGTATTTTAATTCGGTATTACGAAGTAAATCTCATCCCCTATCACTTTATATCAGCATTCCCTATACCTATCTTTAATAGATTTTGAGATATGAACGACTTTTTGTTAAACAGACTAAGTAGCCCTATCTTTGCGTGTTTGTAGCTGGCTCTGAATGGGATTAATGTCAAATTCATTGACTAACCAAAATGTTTATGTATATCATTGTAATTACACTTTCGTACAAAGCAATATTAATAGAAATGACTATTCGAACAGACATTCTTGTATGGTTATTCAAAAATAATACATGAATTTGACGTGAATCCATTTCAGAGCCAGCTACAAACATTTAAAGATAGGGCTACTTAGTCTATTTAACAAAAAGTTGCTCATATCTCAAAATCTATTAAAGATGGTTATAGGGAATGCCATATAAAGTGATAGGGTGATATTTACTTCCTAATTCCGAATTAAAATACAGGGTGTTCTATTAAAAAAAAATTGAGTTTCTGCATTTGAAATATGTCACTTTGTTCCTCAGTTTTGAACACCTGTATGTTAGAATGTAAAGTGTGCTACCGTTTCTTAGAGTAATATCTACATTCATAACATAGCAAATTGGAGTCTCTACTTGCAGTATTAACCGAGATATTAATTTCTCAATGATGCAATGATTATGACTAAAAAAAAAGAAAAACTTAAATAACTCAAAAACGGCAACATGTAGCTATAGGAATAGCTAATGAAAACTGACGTATTTATAGTTGTAGAATCCAAAAATGAATAAAAATTAATCATTCTATTAAAATAAGAAAGTTGACATCCATTTCCGGTCAACCGGAAGGATATTTTTGGTTAAGTACTTTGCATTTATAGTTCCAATCGAACAGATAGTGGTGCCAAAATCTCAAATATAAGTAAACAATAGAACATCATAAACTTTTAATGAACCAGTTACGTGGAATACCCTGTATATTTATTTTTGCATGGTTTCAATTGGTAGAATTTTCTCGAGACCATTAAGAGATAAAAAACTATAGGCTTATTCACCCAATTGAAAATGTTAAGCCCAGTAGAAGTGTCATAGCACAGGATAAACCAGAAAGGACAGTTCTAACGTCATCGCAATTCCTGGTAGATTGATAACAGCTTGTTTTATACCTAGATGTGTTATTGATTGCATTCAGCAATGTTGTTGAACAGTCGAGTAATCGTCTGCTAGATGAGCATACTACTTCAACGCTGCATTGAATGATACGTTTCGACGATCAGTATTAATTTAGGTTAGTTTATTTGTAATAGAATTTTGTCAAAAAGGGAATAGATTCCTCTAAAAGGTAATAGATTTTGACAGAAAATGATCGAGTAACAGAATTTCCAAAAAAGTAATAGATCTATTGTAATTTTAATTACATAATTGACATTAGTATAGTTATATTTTGAAAGAATGCTGTTTTAATTATAAATGATCACCCGTTGACTAGTAGGATGGATATAGAAGAGTCACATGGCGTTTTATGTGTATCGCAGATAAATGCAACATGTACTGGTACAATATTAGGCTCATATTATGAGCAGGTGCACTAAAATCTGACAGATGCGTGACAGATCCATCAGAATATAATCATCGGCGAAGAGACAAGACAAGAAGGGACACTTGTCATTTTTCGAGAATTCGCATGCACGACCTTGGCGTTCTGACAGCACTGTCAATTTACAGACACACTGCAGCTATTCCAATCATTATTCTGACGTGGATCTTGACAGTCGTTGAGAGTAATCGAGAATAATTAGACATTACTCTTGGAGTGATTCTAATTTAATTCAAATTATTGTTATTTTGTTTGTTTCTTTTTGTAGTGTTATTTTATTAATTTAGTAATAACAATAATAATTGCATTATTATCATCCAAGTTTCACACAATATCTACTTATATATGTATGCTTAATGTAAATGACAGCAGATAGTAAATAGCGGCCATTTTCAGTCGAGATTGTACTTCCGTCTCTGACACACGCTTTTTCTGATTGGTGTAATTGAAAGAAAACAATTTAGGCATCTGGTGCTAAGAGAATGAATTAGCGCTAGCAGGTATTTCCTAACGGCCCACCAAGGGTGCCAACACAAAATTGCCTTCTTGTCTTATCTCTTCGTTGGTGGATATAATTAATAATTGATTACTAAATTATTCATAATTGATTTATTAAATCATTCAAATCGATTGATTAAATCATTCATTTAAATCCATAGCGCGCCAATCGATGTAGATATGCTACTTTTATTACTTTATTACATTTCTGTTCGTTTTTATTTCTTGGCATGGTGCTCGATTTGTATTTTTCGAATTTGTGAATAATTAAAACACCGAAAAAGATCTAGATATTGCCATTTTTATTACAGGCACTTATTAATCAGATTGGAATATTTCATCTTATAAAATATGACACCCGAGATGTGGTGGTATCACAAGAAGAAAAAATACTATCTCAGTTATTGTGCATTTGTAGATTCCATTATATTATAAATTAAGTCATTTGTTTTGTAGTCTCCTTGTACTTCGTTTCTTGATGCCATCCTTCGCTTCGATCATTTAATTATCTCAGCTGTATAGCAGATTATGCTGGCATTACATTTTAGAATAATTTACCAAATAATACAGCAAAGTTTGACGAAATATACCAGTATTTTGTTAAAAAAATTTCATCCATTTAGTGCTAAATGCAATATGTAAATCCTTTAACTAAGTTACTACTAGTATTGGCAAGTTTATGCTAATATATTTTATATTTCGAGTTTTATATGAAATAAAGCTGATTATTTCTATAAAGATTCGCACCCAAATCCGTTGAACTTACTTTGAATTCTAGAATTTTTTGGAACAAATCTTATACGAATAAACTGAAATTCAGACCAAACATCTTTTAAGGCCGTTTTACATCTAGCTATTTATTGCGCAATTTATTGGCCAATTTAAATTTGTTACGTGTATAACACGGATTAAATACGTATTTAATCCGTGTTATAGGATAAATAAATATAGGTGTAAAACTGCCTTTATACATGTCGGAATCGAATCAAGGTTTCCTATTAGTAACTGTGAAACATTAAAAGTTCCAGGAGTTTTGTTCTTTTTGGTTTATTCTGTGGTCTGGGTTTAATTTTCTTGGTGTATTATAAAGATTGTCTATTTTTTAATGGGATGGAGGTGTTTGACTTCTAAAGGAAACAATTTTTTTTATGTATCACGATAAAACATTTCATTTGATCTCGTAAATAATTTGGAAAGATTGTAACATCTAAAAAACAAGATACTTCCTTTCAATAACTTTATTTTCTACTCTGCATTATTATTATAATAGCACGTATGTAAGTTAGTAAATAACTTAACCTTGTCTACACTTAATACCTAAACCCCTACAAAAATCAACGAATAAGATTACTAATAATTTTCCTAAAACAAAAAAATGCGAAAAATTACTCAAATATAAAAATCGTTAAGTATTTTCAATACAAGTCAATATTGTCTTACGTATAACTACATTATATTAAATATAGCTTCAAATTGCAAAAAGAAAGGAAAAAAAAAAGATTCTAAAAATAAAAATGAGAAAGAGATACTATACAAAATTAATTTTGAGGTAACTTTCGCTTCCGTGACATTCCTCTGTAAAACAGTAAAAGCGTAATAATTAATATCTATGAAATTATAACATTGTGACATCAATCGAAAAGGAAAAATAATAAATTTGTAGTTTTATATAGTGTATTCAAAAATGTTTGAGATCAAATTATGGGTCACTATTAAAACAACCTAAAATATTAAATGTAACATTGGATTTACTTAGGGAATCTAGTATTTGAGTTGAGTTAAGTATTTAAGTTGACGTCAAGGCACGATACGAATTGGAACCAATATAAAAATAAAATGTTACTTAAGCTGTTGGGGAGTTGTTGGTATCTAGCGATAGTAAAATTGCAGAGAATTATTTGAGTAAGAGTAATGAACAAATAACTCCATTTGCCATGTCATTTTTATAAATGCAACATTGTACTTATTTTAACATAATTTGGGAGATTTAAAAATTTTCAATAAATTTTATGTGTTTCTCCTTTTCTTTTTTTGGTTTAAGCAACCGCATTAGACAATCGGTAAAAAAAACTAAGGCTGATATTTATAGTTAGTGTTTGAGCGAGGTGCGAATACAGCTTGTCGCAAGTAAGCGTTGAATCAGCGAAGAGGGTCACTTCCCGTTGGATGACTTTGGCATCCCGATGGCGCTGTCAATTTACAGAGATGGCGCCACTTTAGTAATTGTTTTGACGGTTATTGAGCATAACAATCCTAAGGCGTTTGTAATGCAATTTATTGTTTTGTTATTTAATAACAGTAATAATATTTTTATTACCATTTAAAGTCCACACAAGAAGTACACACGTATTCATACAAAAAGACGTACACTTAATATTTTCTATTGCAAATTGAGAACGCTAAAGTCGCATCCCATTCATAATACACTGCTGGAAATAATTGACGAGCACACTCTGTATAATCTGAACGCGGGACAATACATCCATAAAATTTGCGGAGCATCAAGGTTTCCTATAGACAAGTCTATGCAGCGAGTTTTGACTTGTTTTATCGTCGCATTTTTTACGGAGAGGCTCCGATAGGTGGAACCTATCGTTGCCATGGAGACCGAAGGGGGTGGGAGAACCGGTCGTTCTTAGTGTGGTGTGAAAGTCCAGTATGTAAGTTGTATTCGCTGCATGATGGCGGATCGATCACGCTACTTAAGAGAGTTTGAGTGAGGAATGGTTGTGGAGATGCACATGGGAGTGTATCCTTCCGTGAGATCGCGCGCCGTCTCGAGCGGTCGTTGTCGGCTGTGCAACGTGCATGGCGAGAATGGACTGGAAGGTAGGACGTACGCGTCTTCAGCCGCGATCGGGACGACCCGCGCGGCCACAGCACGCGAGGACCGCGCCCTTGTGCTCAGCGTTGTAGCGTCGCGTACGTCCTCCTCAAGGTAACTTGGGGCTATTTGGCCAGCAGAAAGGGAAGGCGTACTCACTGCGCGAACTGTACGGTGGCGTTTACTAGAGAGTGGACTGCGAAGCGCGCCGTGAATGAGACGCAGATTTAGAGATTTCGAAATTATGCTAAAAAATACGGTGTTGCCATTGAAAAAAATATTACTTCAATAGCTGCCACGTCCCCTGGCAACACTGCAATAGAGTTATTTGTCATTTTTTTTTTTAAGTTAAGTAGTTACAATTATTTACAATTTTGCCTTTGGAAGTACTGTGTTTATCTCTTAAATTAAAGAAGTTTGCTTCTTAAAAAAAAAAAAAATAGACTTTATATGGTAACAAAAGCTATTCGGCGTCATTAACAAGTGCACTGTTGAAAAGTTAGAGAACCACAAAAGTGTCATTGACGGTTTTAAACTGCGTGCCAAAAAAATTGCAACCCTTGAAGAGCTGACACAAAACTGAAATTTGGTAAGTTTCAAGTAGTAAATTATAACCTCTAGTTTTCAGTAGTAAATCATAACAATTGGAAAAAAAATACCAACAATTAGCAAAAAATTATCAATAAAATGTCATATCTCCAGGATTGTTGATGCACTGTCCAACTTTGCGAAACATGCTCTGAGTGAGATGATCAGTCTGATCATCTTGTGGGATCTCATGCCGGGCTTGCTGCAGATGACGACGAAGTTCCTTCAAGGTGTTTGCTGCTTGTGGTAAATGCCTTATGTACCGATCCTTCATATCCCACACAAGCTCGATCGGGTTTAATTAAATCCGGTAAGCGAGCAGGCCAGGAGAAAATTTCTACTTCAACGACTTTTTACATGCAGTCAGTTGTTTTGTTAAGATTTCAGCTTTGTGACTAACCTCCTTTAAGGTGTTGTAATTTTTTGGCACGTAGTTTATATTTTGACACTATGAGACGATACGATAGAAATAGTTCCCTTGCAGAGTGTAAATAACAAGATGGTAACATTGATAATTCATAGGTGTCAATTAGCGATATTTGGGTTGCCAATCTCTATGATTTTGTATAAGAAACCAAAGAAAAAAATATAATTACAAAAAATCATAATATGACAAATAAATTTCAAATTTTTGCATGATTTTTGATCTTCATCATTTTGGAAGCCCCTTTGGTTGAATGAATAGGAATTGTCTGTTGTAATATTCCCACTTTTAGATTGAGTCATAATTAAAAGTGAAAGAAAAAAAATAATATACGAATTACATTACTTACCCTGCTGGCGCTACTTGATGAGTGGTCGGTATGTAGGCTGGCTGTGTAGTGGTGACGTACACAGCCGGCCGTCTGTATAACTCAGTTTGATGATACAGTGGTTGCCCGGCAGCCGCCAGAGGATGCTGTGGGGACAATCTAGGAGCGGCAGTAAGTGGTTGCGGAGAAAGGTGAGCATTGCTGTGTCTACAACCAACCGACAAAATACTCATGCATTACTCTACGAAACGAGCTTTCAACTTATCATCAAAATCAAGTAATACATGAAATACAAATTTATCATCAAAATCTCCAACACCTCCTACCTAGAAACTACTTTAATCAGAGTCCAACTGCACTCACCTGTACGACTGATGATGTATAGCTTGCGGTGGGCCCCAATTCTTCGCCGGCGCTAGCAAGTGTTGGTCCCGACTAATCGATAAAGAATCCCTGGTCGAGTGCGCCGCCGGTGGTTGTATCGCGTATTCTTTGTGCCCCTGCGTCGCGATATTATAGTCCCTCAAATTCACGACAGGTACCGCTGAATGCCTTCGGTTGCTGCCGTGGGAAGTGCTCGGCGCGTGAGGCGCTGCTGGCGGTGCCCAAGATACTCGTTTGTCCCCGCCACCGCCCGACGAATATACGATCTGTTCGTGATTGCTGACGTGTCCCGAGCCCGTATTCACGTACTGGTAACCTTGGAGCGATGGCTCCTTGCATGCGGACGTGCAATGTTGCTGCTGTTGTTGCGGTTGGATCTGTTGCGGCATCAGGTAGTCGCTTTGCCTGTGGTGTTGGTGATAATCGACACCGGGCTCTTGTTTCGTTTGAACGTTCAGCATGCACTCGGATTGCGCTTTGGCCAGGAGGCGGGTCTTCCGAGATTGAGAACTGCCGTAGCTCACGTGATTTTGCGACGGTTCGTGTTTGATGACTTGCTGATAGGCTTGTATTTGTTCTTGCATCTAAAAAATAATTTGTAAGGTTTTGTAATATTCAACAATTTACGTCGCTTTGGAAAAGTATGACAACATTGCAATTTAAAAAAAAAAACGTCTAATTACTATTACCAAATATTATACCAGCATACATATGGTCAAAGAAATGTTCCACTGGCGCACTATAGATGTCACCACCATTTTCTATTGTTGTGCATTTGTAATGGTAATATATGGGTGAGTTTTTTTATCTTGAGACAACGGAAAATCTCTAAAACACTGAATTAAATCAAAAAAAGATCTTAATAAGATTTGTTATAGTGTAGGGGGCTCACTGAATGGTGCCGAACTCGATCTCCCACCTCACAACCCCCATTTGTATTGCAGATTCGGATTCTACGCCATCAAGTATGTAGTTTTTGTTTGGAAATTTTTTTAGATTCGTAACAGATTGCGCTATAATCGCAAATTATTCAAGAATAACACGAGAAGTATTAGATCGAGCCTGCAATCGTCGATGGATCGGAAGAGGTGGTCCAGTGTCTTGGCCTGCAAGATCGCCAGATCTTACTTTCCCTAACTTCTTTTTGTGGGGCCACTTAAAGTCTGAAGTTTATACAGAAGTGCCAAAAGATTAAAAAGCTCACCTGTATTTTCATAAGAGAATACTTGTGGTGCCATTTATAATACGCCAGTGGAACATTTCTTTGACCATATGTATACTGGTATAATATTTGCTATTACATAATTACGGTTTGGAACCATGAGACACCAAAGAAAAAAGTGATGGGAAAATAATTTTCGTGGAACATATTGTAAACAGGCGGCTTTATTGAATATAAGAATTAAAAAAGAATTTAGGTATGTATTTTGGGCCGTATGTTATTTTCGCAATCGTCCCGAAAGAGAATACTCTTCACGGTATGCGACAAATATGTCACAACCTTTTCGCTTGTGCGGAGATTTACATTCAAATCTAAAAATTTGACCTTTGTAGTTTCCGGTAAAAGGTGAAATGTAAAAAAAGTATTTTTAAATCTGTGTATATGCAAAAGTGGGTATATTTGGGTTTTAATTTGCTTGTTTACGTCGAAATTTTGTTTTAATCAACTGTTACCTATTTCCCTTCCTCGCGTATTATTAGTATTATTTTTTTTATCGCATTATTGTTGTGGAATTAAATGTAGGAATACTAAACATAAATGAAAACCACCTCACTGGCATTTATGTGTAAAAATTAAGACACATAAGAGAGTTATATTTCAAATTTAGACGTAATATTTAACATTTCCCCAATTAGTAAATCCAGACTACAAAAATTCTTCCACCAAGTAGCAGTAAATAGATTTTAGGCGCTCACATTTTTGCATCTCTTTAAGATCTTATCTTGAAATCGAAAACAAAAATTTGGCTGCAGCCAGCTGGTTAGCTCTCTTAGACTTGAAAATGTAATATTTTATTATCGTAATACGTGGAAATAATAACCTTTACAGTGTGTGACAAAAATGCCTTACATTCACATAATTTGACCTTTGTCGTTTCCTTCAAAGGATTAAATGTAAAAATGATTTTTAGAATTCGTGCACTTTATTTCTTTTATTCAGTAAGGCCATATATTTAGGATATATTCTGCGAAAATTATATCCACGTTGTCTCTCTCTTTATCAGGAATTCAGGAAGCACCAATGACAAAATAGTAATGAAATTATAGAAATTGACTAAAATTTGCATATTTAGTGATGCGAGTAACTTCATTGTAATGTAAAAATTAATGTAATGTCTTTTCTTTCTCTCTTTATTAAGATCAATTTTAGTATGTATTTAGTTCTACAAAAACGAATTGTGTTATAATTAAGTGGTCAAATTATTGCTGTAAGAATTTTGTAATATAAATAACAATGTAGTTCAAACTAGCCGCCTATTGTTTTTGTCAGAAAATAATATCGTGCAACTTGATTGTTATAAATTTTCAACAAAGTCAAAAATTTGCGTTATTTTGTTGTTGTTTAGATGTCTACTCCAAAATAAATATATATAGGTCTCAATGTCGCTCCAGTGCAAGACGATAGCACCTTAGTCTTATTTGAGCGGCAGCAGCAATGTCATGCCGGGTAAGTTGCTATTACTTTAAGGGTCTTATACAATTATGGCATAGGACCTAGCGTGCCTTGCTTAACTATCCTTTTAGACCCAGCAGCCCGCTCAGCGGACAGGTCGATACAGTCGCGGATGCGACGGACTAAAATAAAGTCTCCTCTTTTAATTTATATGATGTTTATCAAGTACATTTATTTAAAATATTTAAAACTAAAAAAAATGTGCGCTAGAATGCATATTCAACTGCAATGGTCTGTTTTTTGAATTCTTGTAAAAATTAAACAAATATATTGTTTTTTCTTTAAGTGTTTCACCGCATTTTACGGTTGTTGGCATTGCTCTCATGATTATATCATAGTTAATAGCAAATTCCAAAAGTTAAAAATACTATATGATTACCTTCGTGGGACTCTTGTGGTCTTCATTATACTGTCACCCACGCTCACGCAACTGATGACATTCTTACGGTTGCTGGGATGATTGTGGCTAGTATGATTGCTCCTGTGACCACTGGTAGGTGGCCACAATTTTCTTTGTCGTCGCAGTTTCGTCTTCGCTGTCTGATATGGTGATTACGGACACCGCGGGAGAGGGCGTGTCGTTAATGGTGATTGTATGTTGTCGACCATTATGAACCACCTGACTTTGACCGTGACCGTGAACGTGAAGATGTTTACCCTACGTTTTACATATATATAAAAAAAAAAATATTAATCACATCGCAAATTACGAATCTAGGTCGATCTACCTGTGGTGGCGGTGCGTGTTGCCAGGATCCGTGGTGATTATTCGGTGTGTGATTTCTTCTTGTGGTGGTCGAATAACCGTTGAGCTGTTCCGAGGGCGGGGTGCTTTCTTTGACTCGTTTCTTTACCGGACTCAATTGTGTCTGCTCTTTCTTATCGTGTTGAGATCGATGGTGCGTAGGGACCTTATTGAAGAGAACATTGTATTGAAATTAAATGTAACAATTTTGCCAAAAAAATAATTATGATTTGATAATCAAAATAAGGAAATACTAAGGAATATACGTAATTTTATTTAATTTAGAGACCTATTAATCGACTATGTTTACTTGTGAAATTGGAACTATAGTCAAACCAAGCTACCTCAAGCAGCCCCGTCGTTTTAAGGAGTACACTAGGAAGAACAAATTTAGCGCGCCAGATTTAAATGCATATAAACTACAAGGCGTAGAAAAAGACACCAGAACATAGAACGAGACTGGACGCAGCTGTCAAACGTATAAAGTGAGGGTCAGAGGTAGTGTGCGGCAAGCTAAATAAGTTTGCATATTTTCCGACTACCAAACCTACTTGGTCGGACTATGTGTACTTAAAATTTTCATTTATAAATAAATGCAATAAAAACCCTTCATTAAAAAAAATTCTACGTATTTCATGAACGTCTAAATAATTTATTCAGAGAAGGCCAAACAAACTCCTATGAGATATGCAAAATTAACAATTTAGGTTGTATATCAGGGTGGTCCTTATTTCTGAACATCGCGTCGTTTCTTTAAAAAAAAAATCTCCTGACCTATTCCTTTAACAAATGACCTAAACCTAACCCCAAGAAAAATCTATCAATTGAGAAATTATAAATGGTGTCCCTGAGGCCGCAAATATCGTTTTATTATATAAAAATTGCTATTTTCCCATTATTTAAATTAAAATAAATAAATAAATAAATGAAATTTTACATTTTTTTTATATATGCGAATAATATACTGAAAATAGTGTGTTAAATAGTCCGCTAACACAATGAAATCACAATAGAGGGCGCAATTAGAACAGTTGAGTACGCATGACGATGACAATTCTGGTTGTAGTTCGAGTATGTACGTTAAGAATGTCACTATAAAAAGTCATCTTCACAATAATATATGAATATTTGATAGGAAGTGAATCAAATCAAAAATTAGGCAGTAAGTTGCCTTTTTAACAAACAAGTACTGTTTTATAATGCAAGGTGTGATAAGCTAAGGCTAAAGCTTCCTCGTGAAAGTGCTCATTTAGTGGGGCTGAAACAGTAATTTTCTGGCAGAAAGTTCATATGGCCTCAACACTGCATTACTAAATTAGAAGCGTTATACAATGAATGGAGAAGCCTTCAAAAACATTCTAAACGAAACATAGGAGCAATAGAGTACGCTTTTAAAGAAAATCTGGAGGATTTATTTGATACAACTCATGCTATGGAAATTATCAAAATAGAAGAAGACAGACAATTTATTGTATTCCAAAGACAATGGGAAGAGTTGAGAAAAAAAAAACTGCAGAAAAGGAAGAAAGGGTTCTAGAACTTGTATGTTCCGAAATAAATATTTACATTTAAATTGACGCGACCTGGCATTGCAAGAATTGAAGGATATTTGTAAAGATATACATAAAGGTGTGGTATAATGCTTCTTTAGCCTGCAAAACATCGTTCCAGAAGTTGAGGTTTTTTTTAAAGAACCTTTGTTCTTATAACCAAATAAATATGGTCATTTATGGTAGCTTACCGAAAAAGTAGTGGGTTTGGCATTTTTTGATGTTCAGTTTCTATCGAACAGAAAGTAAAAATGGCCAAAAGTATTGAATATAAAAGAGCAAATTTTGATTCTAAATGTTATTTTTGAAGAAATAACCGAATTTACCCACAAAGAACTACATCGATACTCGACAAAGCGACTTGTATGTACGAGCCACTTGTTTACATCCCCCCACCTTTCCTACAGTGATAGTCAAAGACTCGTTTCCCGTACAGTGCTGAGCACTTAAATACATCATTTTGTGTCAAATAAAGCCTCGCATTTTTTTCAAGTGATTCAGTCATTTCAAGTATCATCTGATTCTATGACTTGCGGTCCTGAGGTTTGAAATTCCTCGATGATTACCAATATGGTGTTACGGTAACTCAAAACCTTACCGTTGTTAATGATACTGCAGAATCTGCATTCTCCGTCTTGCTTAAAATAAGATTTGTCAAAAAAAAATATTAAAACTTCTATTACTAATAGTTTAATAATACAACAGAAAATGTTTTTATGTGTTAAAGAATTCTAACTCCTATGTTAGTTGTTGTTACTCTTTAGTAATTATTTCCAATTAATCTTGTAGAACGCATTTTATTTTAAATTTAATTTACCATTCATTCTGTTTATGTAAACATATAAAACATATAGAATTTGTAACGTATTTTTAGTTTCTATTTAATCGATGTGTGTGTGTGCGGTGACGTAAGCGCCATGAAGGAAGAAAGGGACAAATAAAGAACTTTGCCGCGGTCACGAGGACAGCGCAACGGCCCTGATTGGCGGACAGCTGAGGAGAACGTAGGAACGCAAGCAACCAAGGGAAGTCGTCAGCCAGCATCTAAAGCGAGTGGACGTGCCGTTCGGCTGGAGAGCGGTTGAAGAAGAACGTAATGGCGCGTTCTGGTGCTGGTCACAACACAGTTACATCTATTATTCAAAGTGCATCACGTAGCGAGCTATTGGTAGCTCGTGAGTGCCTATTTAGCCAAGGAATAAACCTCCTTACGAGGAGTCTTGCAATTGTATTAGATTGCGTATTATCAGCCGTATTGTGCCGCCGTATGCTGGGAATTTCCCGACCTAGAGGACCGAATACAGCCTCCAGAAAATACGACGACGTGGCTACATCGAGCCAATTTCCAGACAAGACCGCTGTGTGTGCCGAAGATCATACCGACTACGTCAAAGCCACACTCAGAGCCGAAGAACCGCCAAAACCGCTAATGTTACCGCCAATTTTATTTGTTTATTAGTTTATAAATTCGAAATCATAATTTTATTTAAATTTAATAATTTCAATCAGTCAGTAACATTTCAAAGGGGCTCCATTCATTATTTCTTCGTTGTTTTCAAATGAAATATTGTAAAGGTCAAGTCAATTTCTTGTATTATTTTATTTTGTTATTTAGTATACAGGGTCGTACTATATTTTAAATACTCAAAGAATCGCACAATCTGGGAGCGCTTATTTTGATCGATAAAAGATTCTCGTGCCAATTTTTTTTTAATTTATTTATTTCAATTAATTAATAGATTTAGATAGAGATTATTTACAATCTTATGGCGCCCAAAAAAATATAATATTCGTAAGTAAATTAAGGACCCATCACATTTTAGCGTGCAGCGCAGGGCACGATAAAGTGTACTATTTCAATATAAAATAAAAACTAACTGAAAATTTACTAAATTACTTTGACTTTTACATTTCTTGGGCAGGTGTTAGGATTGAAGAAATGTTCTCAAATTCTTACCAACCCTCAAAAAAAGAAATAGGAGGTGAGCTTTATTGAAATGTAAAATTTTTTTTTCAGTGTATGTTTAAGGACCACCCTATTGTATATCTCACTATAAATAAAATATCTAATAATTTCTAAGAAATAAATTTCTTTTACGATCGCAACATGTATTTGGTGATTGAGTCGAGTTGGCTTCATATGGATCGTAAAATCACGACCTGCTTGATGACTCTGATCAGTGTGCTTTATACGGCCTGTCAAATCATTCAAATTCACTTTGACTTGAGTGCGGCAGATTCCGGTAAGTAGCTGACATTTGCATGACGTTTGAAAACATGAGAACTACTTTTTTGACACATCAAAATAATAGTAATGGCAAGTAATGGGGCACAGTTGATGCTGACCTAATTTATATCAAAACTAAATAGTATAAACTATTAATCAAATTATTATGCAACTTAAATAACTAATAAGACGTGAAATATAATTTTGAAGGGTGAGCTCTTTTCTTCCAAAAAAGTCCGGTAAGTGGCGCCAACGTTGAGCACGCGCAACTCATGATTCGACAGGCCGTATAAGGTATATTGCCAAAGTCGTCAATCCGGTCGTGCGTAAAATACACAAAAGTTAACATTACGTAAGTTTACCATTAAATGATGACCATGGTGTGACGAACTCTGTTGCACGTGGTGACTTTTGGACGTCCTCTTGCTCGAACTCCAAGTGGCACCCGTATGATCGACAATAGTGGGATTATACACTTCAGTGGCGACATCTACCGGGAATACCGGACGTTGTTCTTGTAGTATCGCCGACGAGTCGACCAACAGCGGCCTGCCCCACTCCGCCTCGGATATCAACGACGGCTGTATGGCTGCGTGCTGTGTCGGCATCTGTTGCCAAGACGGAACGATCGCCATTTGTCTATTTGTGGGCCAGGACGTTTGCACCGCATTCTGCCGAAGAAGGAAATTATAAATCAATGGAGATTTGTTGCGAGTTTTATTGAAATAACTTACAGTTAATAACATTTGCCGCCCGCTAGGTTCGACTACGCTGACGGGAACATATTGCTGCTGGCCAGGTTGGCTAAGGATGGGCGGTTGGATCTGTAATGGCGGTTGTTGTACGACTGTCACGTGTTTGGCCGGGGAACCACCCATTCCTTGATAACCGGCCGGGCAGAGGATCTGCGATACTAATTGGTGCTGGAATGGATCGGCTCTGCTGCTGGTGGTGTATTGACGGCCGACTGTCCTTCCGTTATATATTTGGTACTGTAAGTAGAAAAATAAGTTGCAATTTCACTGAAACTGAAATCATTTTGCATTTGCGTACTTGAATGAAGAAAGTTATTCTTATTTTAAGTATTAAAAATATATGTATTTAATCTTGAACATTTATTCTGTACATAAGGTGAATTACCAACTTTATAAATATAAATGGAAATAAAGATGCATACAGATTTCAACTATTTATTTATTCAGTTGTAATGCATATTTAATTTACAACTGTCGGCAACACTGCAAAATAGAATATGCCAACAAGAACGGACAAAGAGTGTTGGTAGATATTTTTGTCCAGGGAGGGTAAAAGTTTGACTTTGAGGTATTTATATATTCAGAGTGTCTTATTTCAGTTATATGTGAGAGTATCAAATTACCATTTACTAGAGGTGGATAATGGTGCTTAACTTTTGTTATATTTGTCATTTTGAAATTCTATTGCAGAAATTCTTTGCAATGAAAATGTTTCAAAACTTTATTTATTTATATTGCCCATGTAAACTTATATAATACAGGCTGTCCCACCAAAGACTGGGTCTTTGATTACACCTCTATTATTGATTTTAGGAAAAAGTCTTTTGTACAAAAGTTTTACAGAATTCCATGCTTAATATTTTTGACTATACAAGGTATTCCAAAAGTAGGAAAACGCATGCTTAATTCGTTATTTTAAATGGGACATCCTATATATTATTCCATCTTTAATTTCTACGTAGAAAAATAACATTACTTTATATAAGCTACTATATGTATATCTGTAATAACAACGTTGTTATTTCCTGTTTTGTAAAAAATGGCTCTGTTGCAAGTATCTGTTAAGGCGGCGTAGTTTGTATATGCATTTGTTTAGATATTCATATTTTAAATACCATACATACATACTTAGCTTGATACAACAGTAAAATTAAAATCGATATAATTATACTAAGCTCTGGACATTTGCTTAACTTTAGCCCAAGGTAACTTGATTTTTTTTTTAAAAGCGCCTCATATCTTTGCTTGTGTTAAATCTACCCTTACACAAAACTCTTTTAATTGATACTAAACATTTATAATAGCACATGTAGAATTTTGTAGATAATGATTTTAAATAAAATTTAACGATTTTTTTCATTAATTTTCATGTCGGCTTAGTATATAAACTTTATATAATTGAATAGAGCTCTTGAATTAGAAAATGTGTTACTATCAGATAATAAAATATAAAACTAATGACATATTTTCTTGAAAAAAGAATGAAATTGAATGATGACGCAAATATTAATAATACATATTTTTAATAGGGCAAGTCATGACAATTATTTCATCAGCATAAAAATTAAACATTAAAACTGTCAAAAATAATTTTATATGTAATACTTTGTCCTTCTTACATCCCAGATTGCTTATTTATGTTATTATATATTTACCTAATTACTTAAATAGTATGTAGTTTATTATGTCTTATTAATTAATGTCTTTTATTTTAACGGTTTACCTTAAATAAAAGCAAACATTAAGTTGTTTTTAAAGTCGTTGTTAAAATAAACGACTTAATGTTTGTCTATTATTTATAATAAAAAACAAATAAACAATAAACCACAACAAAATACATCTTTAATTAAAAGTATTTACACGTAGCAATCATCTTTAATTATCAAAATGTATAGCAGATGTTAAGAATATATCCTCTTTCTGTTAAGGATATTTCTTCCCTCTGCGGCGATTTTTTTTTTTAAATTTTACGAAATGGATGGAAATGCCTCCATCATTCTATTCTTCATATTTTCCTATGTGGATGGCTCTTCTTTATACACAAGTTTCTTTAGGTAGCCCACAAAAAAAAAATACGGAATATAAAACTAATTATTTTTCATAGTTTTGACTTTTAATTATTGCGGTAAGACACGTTAATTAGTGCCCCCCCTCCCGCTCCCCTCCCCATGAGCCAGCGAAATACTTGTAAATCAAAATCTTACATTTAAAGACACTCATCCTTCTTTTCGCCTTTTTTTGTGTACGTATGACAATCCCATGATGATAAAAATTGTATCTAAAAAACAGCAGACAACTTTTTTTTTAGTTAAAACAAAAATACCATCTTCATTACCCCTCCCCTCCCTTCTCCCTATAAACTTAACGCTCCTGATCCTGCATAGCCAAAAGTATTTTAAAGTCATGCAGAATTGAATTCTATAAAACTTGTGGAAAAAAACTTTCTCTTAAAATCAAAAATAAGAGTTGTAATCAAAGGTAGAGTGTGCCAACTCTGTATGGCAACGGAATAATCACATCATGATTCATGCTTAAATTAATGTTAGATGACTGATGGAAATGTTAATTGGATATAAAACAGATTACATGGCACACAAGAATGTTATGAATATATTACGTTTCAATGTATCAAACGTTATGATTCCACATAAATATCTAGGTAACTGACACTGGAAGGTTAAAAAATAAGGTATCACGTTTTCTTGGGTATACTTTCGCTACGTTCTTAATAAATAATAACAATGTATATTATACTTAAAATTGGGTAAATAAAACATTTTCCTTTTTTGTATGTATATATTTTGTATGTACAGATTTCCCGATCATGTGTCGATGATGTATTTTGACTTCTTCATTGGCGTCGATCTTCCCAGTGTCCATATTTCTTCATATCTTCAAATTCTTCTTTTCTGCGTTTTTATAAAGTACGTACAAAAAATGGCAAGTCGTAATAAGGAAATGGAATTATGTTTTTTTAATATTATATTCTCATTTTACGACATCATTTTCTACATCTAAATGCATAATACAAAAAAAAAAACTTTTCTAAACAATTTCAAAACTTTCAAGGATAAATATTGTTGTCAAACGTAGCATACTTTTTGCTTTCATTAAAATCAGTTATTTTTAGATCAGATATAAATTTTATTAAAGAGGCATGGCTAGAATGGAAAATGAAAGAGGATCTTGGTAAATAATGTGTATGACTAAATGCTATTGTTTTCCGACTTCGTTGGTGGTCGACAGTAATGTTACTATGTGGGAATATAATTAATAATTTAGTACATACTAGTTATTCTGTTTTTTGTATAATGGTTTTATCATTGCAGTTTGATTTCTCAGGAAAATTTCCTTAAATTCTAGCAAATAGCTCTTTTCAACCACAATAAAGATTTTGTTTACTTTACCTGTAATTATGTTTTATAATCTTTTTAGTTAAATCAGTCACCAGAGAAATAATCTTAGAAATTGGACAGCCAGAGGGGATACCTCTAGGTCGTTGGCTTCAATTTCCTCATCTATTAGGCATCTTTAAACTTACTACTTTCCTGGTAGACTGAATTAACTTTAAGGTTAAATTTTAACCTTAAATCTTCTTGATATTCGATCAAACTTCTTTCAGAATGTTTTCGTTCTTAGTTATTATTTAATCACTGTAACTAAACATTTTTTTTTAATTTTATTTTGTTTTGATAATTAAGCGGATACTAAACTCATTTAGTAACCTTCCAGTATTTTTTTTTGCCATACACAATATTTGTGTAATTTTCGGTTTGTGTGCCAATTAATAACGAATTTATTCTTTTCCAATAATTTTATTTGCATAAAAAGAGTATCTCAGTTACCTAGATCGTCAGTCAAAATTAATATATACATAATATTTGAAAAAAAAAAAAATTAAAAATTATTCTTATATCCTTCTCACTTTTTTTTTGTCTTTTATTTCTATACATACTTATATTAAAAGGACTGGTTCATCAACACAAACGCTAAAAAAATCAGTAATCTTTAAGAAAACGCGTATGTACAAAACTTCATTCATTGCGACACAGCCAGGAAGATCATGAGAATGAAATGATTATTAATGATAATAGCGACTAGTACTAGGCAAGCAATTAACACCCACCAAGTTGTCGTATCCTGTGCGATCCCTGACTAATCTTTGCATCTGATGGTTATTTATGCTAAAGGTAACGTTTCCATTCGAGCTGGGAACGAAGTTGGCGACGAGAGTTTGAGTCTGTTGCGCAGGCTGGTGGTGATTGCTTGTCGATGGGCTGCTGTAATCATTGCGACGGCACACTTCCATCATTTGCACGCTGGCCTTCACGTTGTTGCAATGCGCGTAGTCGACCAGATGAGACAATCGGACGAAGGGATGGTTCAGGGCTTCCCCGGGAGTCGTACGCCTTTCCTGTTAAAGGATAAATAAACAACAGATTAGGAATATTGAAATTATATGATTAAACTTTGAAGAAAAATTAATAATTAAGGTTAGGATATTGCTACCTGGTCCATCGTCAGCATCCTCTTCAGCAGATCGATAAATTCTTTACGATCGACTTTCTCCGCCAACAACTGTCCGCCTTCCAAATCGGTCGGCACGTTCACTTGGCCGATATCGTCCAAACAATTGAAGATGTACTTCCTCGCCTCTTTAGACTTGATGCCGGTCTCGGCTTCGTGTTCTTCGGGAGTCTTGAGCCTCCAGAACGGGTAGGTGCTCTCCACATCGCGGTAGAAGAACTTGGTCGTCTTCGAAGCGTTGTTCAGCATGTGCTCGGTCGCAATCCCTGCGTCTGGCTGATGTACCGGATCTGATCGTACTCCGAGGATCCGGGGTACAGCGGCCAACCAAGGAACAATTCGGCGACGACGCAACCCAGTGACCACATATCTATGGCCTCGCAGAACGGCAGGCCCAAAATGATTTCGGGCGCTCGATAATAGCGACTCTGTAAGTAGGTGTTGCACACCGCCTTGCTCACGTGGCTTGCGCTGCCGAAGTCGATCACTTTAACTCTGTATGGTTGCCTGACGGGATCGACCAACATGATGTTCTCTGGTTTTAAATCGGCGTGAATTAAACCTAGTTGCTGTTGATGAAAAAAAAAAAGTATATGTTAATTAATCGTTTCTACTTAACCGTATTTCAGAATAGATACCTTTAATTTCAGCAACGCCGTCAGGACTTGCTGCAAAATAGGTCTGATGTACTTCAGCGGCAGTGGACTGAATTTGTTCTGTTTCAGGAAATCGTACAGGTTTTGTTCGAGCATCTCGAAAACGAGACACGTGTGATTCTTGTGTTGGAAACACTCGAAAGCCCTGACAAAGTTGAACTCGTCCGCATTCTCTTGGCTCAGTCTTGATAAAATGCTTACTTCGATTTGCCCCTGCAAACACAAATAAGATGATTTAGTTCGTATGGTTGATTTTAAAAATATATACATTATTTTCAAAATATTTTTAGTACTCTGCTTTTATTTTCTTTTAATTTTTTTTATTTTTACCTTTTCATTTTTAATAACTTCGGAAATGACAAAGGATTCTCGTTAACATATTATGTGGACACGGTTAACAAGAATTTCAACAAAAGCAATACGTTTAATTTTGCGTTCATGCATAATTTGTAGCTTTTTGAAGGGCTTAATAACGAAAAATTTGTAAACTATAGCTATCTTTATTTGATGCTAAAGAAAAACTGTAAAAGTTGCTAGTATCTAGTCTTTAGAGGAGTGAGTACTACTGTATATAACAAACTATTCGTTGTTGTAGTGAACACAGCTTATAATCTTCATATTCATAGTCCCTTGAAGTTCTTTATGAACGATTTATACTGTACTGACTTTGGGGTTAAAGGTAGTTCTTCCAGTTAAAGTGAAGCAGTCTCAAAGTGTGGGAAGGAAATGATAGCTAGTTGCAACTGTTGCTTGTGAAGACACGCACGATGACTGCAGAATTGTACACAATAGTATGTCTGCCAAATGTGCTTAAAAACTACTCGCTTAGGGCGTTGTAAATGTGAAATTGTTCTGCATCAAGCCATATCGCCAAATAATTTTTGTAGGCCCTTAAGAAGCGGTGGAATACTTTAATAACCATGTTTCTGAAGTGACTCAAGAAGTCTGGAACTTATGTTTTGAAAATCGTATGCATAAAAGTATTAAATTTAGACAGTATACTTATGTTATTTTATGTATTTACCTGTCGGGCGTAAGATGGATGGTTCTTGAGGATCTTGATAGCGACGATTTCGTTGGTGCCTTTCTTCCAGCACTTGACGACCTGGCCGAAAGTGCCACGGCCGAGGAATTCCAACACCTCATACTGGTTGTTTAGGGAGTAGAGGACCTCGTGCTGGACGAGCTGATAGTCGCCGTCTGCGCCGCTTCCAGAGCCTGCTTCAAACAGTCCTTCACTCTCACCATCCGTCCAGTCTATTCCGTACATCACACCACACCACATGTAGTACAATGGTATTGTTTCTTTGATTGATTGATAATTTTTCACGTTAGTACACTACCATTGGGTATCATATTATAAAATCATTATTAATTGACGTGAATAAGTTAAGTACGTATAAATAAAATACCAAAAAACAAAAAACAGAAGATTCGCCAAATTTTCCCGCCTCATGTTAAGCTTTTAAGGTTACAAGCATCGACAATAAATCAAAAAAGATACACAATGGTAGCAAAAAAACATTTGAAAATACAAATTATTTCTTTTAATGTTAAAAAAATACCAGTTTGTTGTACATGTAATACATTGTAATGCGTGAATAAACGGGGTCACAATTTTAATGTTATATACAGGCGTACGAAAATACTTTGTACATTTATTAAACGTACTCCCCGTATATATAATAATAATAATGCAATATATTCATGAATAGCCTTTATTTTGTTTGTAAACTTTTTTATTTCACACTCCTTAATCACTTAACACACGAAATATCGAAAATGCTGAAAGTTCATTTTTGAGAATGCAGTATAAACCAAAAATTGGCTGATGAAAAATGACGTTTCTGCGTCTATTAATTTTTTGTCATTGGTGTATACCAGTTGGAAATACCTTTTGTGTGCTAATAAACCCATTGTATCATGTTTATTTTTAAACTTTTGTATTATATTTTATTAACAAAATTGTTAACGGGTGAAAGGTGTTTAATACAATAAGAGAGTTAAGTGTGAAGTAAATTAAAAAAAAGCTTTAATGATAATGAAATTTTGAGTTATTTCTTCAAAACTACTATAGCAGTAAGGAAGTAGATCCTAAGTACTCCTGAAGAAAAATGAATTCAAATTGTGATTCAATATCAAAAAGAATGAAATTTAAAAGTTTACTGATCTTGACCATCCATGAGTATACTAAAGTATATGGTCAAAAATCTGTAGAAAACTAAAAGAACTTTGATGTAATGCTTCTAAAAGATTTTGTTTTTCTAAATAAATTTTAGAAAATTTTCAATATTTTAGAATCAAAATATCAATTCATGCCAAAACATGACTTCTAGGTCGAAGGGAAACTTAAAAATACAAATATTGTATTTTCAAAATAGAGCGTCGATATACAGGTGTTTGAACAGCCGATAGACGTGATCAATAGGAACTATCTTAACCATATATATATTTCAGTGGGTTTTAAGGTGTTTAAACAAAAAATGACCATTAATAACTTTTCTAATTTCTTTTTTGCAGGCCAAGCAATTAGTTAGGTCTTGGAAAAAAAATCGTGATTGACCAGAGCGAGATTCGAACCCGCAGCCCCTCTGTTATGACATTGTTTATGCCATTTCATGCTTTAATTATAAATAGATTAAAGACTAGACTACATTTTTTGTGGCAATATATTGATTTTCATCTAATGCTTGAGTGATTTTATTGACATCTTTTATAGTGCATTATTACCTATCTATCGCTTTAATTTTTTAAGAAATTTAAAAAAAAAATATGGTCAATAAGGTTTCTAATGATCACGACTATTGCCTGCTCAGAACTTGACATTGTTCTTTCAAACAACCTGTATTGACCATTGCCAAAAAAAAAAGTTGAATTTTAATAGTTACCTTGGGCCTGGGTATTGGCCCCAGGGGCCGCGGTGATTTTGCTGTGGGCCGTCGTGGTGATCGAATTGCTGGACTCTCCAATGGACGTATCTCCGCTTTCACCATTACCTTCCTGCGACCAAGCTTTGCGCTGTAAAAGGCACATAAAAAGGGAACGTTAGTTCAGTTTTATACCTTCTTTATTAAAATTTGTGTGTGAGTGAGTGCATGTAAGTGCGAAGAAAATGGTGTTTTTTTTTTTGTTTTTCAATGAGGTGTCTTTATTGTATATGATGGAGCACACCTTTTGGCCGCAACGTTGATAAGTGTCTAGTAATTTGATGGTAGACGCGCGGACAAAGGTTCGCTGACTACCAGGACTAGCATGATTCAGTTCCGTCTGACTAGACGTATTCACTGCCGCGTAGGGCTGTTGCTGTTGGTGCTGTTGTAACTGATGATGTTGCTGGTGCTCCTGATGCAAGAATTGCTCGCCGTTTCCGTTGCTCGTGGTTGCGTTACCGCCGTTGTTGGTCGTTGAGTTACCGATATTATAATGTTCTGCTCGTCGTTTTTTTGGTTGTACCGCCCCGCTACTACTTGTGACCAGCTGTTGGGATTGGATGAACATGTCATGCATTCCCTGGTGACGTTAAAGAGAGAACGGGGGAAAAACAGAGATTAGAATGCGAACTTCGTTCTGTATATATATATATATAAGCCCTAACCGCGGTGAACGTAAATGGATGGACGTGCTCCGGTTTATTGTGAACCGTTGTGCGCAAAAACGCAAGTATTTACATATCAATTCAAAAAAAAAGCGAGAAATAAATAAATTACATACATGGGAAGAGGTTGTCATAGAGTACAGTAGTACAATTATGGGAATTCAACTATTATCTCCATAGTTTGATTTGAAGAGGAAAGCATATCGCACACCTTTGATTTTAATGAAAATGTAAATAAACTGCTCTGGTGTGGCGAAAATTAATTATTTAAAAGATAGCTCTATAAAGCTTAATAGCTATTTATGTTGTACCTAAGTTAGTGAATACAGGATGTCCCACCAAAGACTAGGTCTCTGACTACAACTTTATTTTTAGATTTTAGAAAAAAGTCTTTTATACAAAAGTTTTACAGGATTCGATGCTGTATAACCTAAAAATATTCTTGACTATGAAGGTTGTTCCAAAAGCATATTTAATCCGTCATTTTAAGTGGGTGTTTCATATATTATTCCATTTTTTAAATTCTTCGAAGATAAATAACATCACTTATTTACGCTTTTGTAAAAAAAAGGTCATGCTGCAAGCTTTCGGATAAAAGCGGCGTAGTTTGTATAAACATTTGTTTTAGATATTTATATTTTAAATACCACACATATTTAGCGTGATACAATAGTAAAACTAAAATCGATATAATTATATACAGATGTCCACTATAGTTCTGAACATTTATTTAACTTTAACTGGATTGTTTTAAATGGCAGGCCTATGCTAAATTAACCCTTACGCAAAGCCCTTTTAATTTATACAAAACATTTATAATACCTTTTTGCTATTACCCCATTTTGTAGGTAGATTTTAAATGAATCTAACGAATTCATTCATTAATTTTTATGTTGGTTTACTATATAAACTTTATGCAATTGAATTAAGTCTCGAATTAGTAAATACATATGTGTTAGAATTAGTATTAGATAATACAATAGAGGTATCATAAATGTTACAAATGTACAAATTAAAAGGGTTTTGTGTAAGGGTTAATTTATCATAATCAAAGATATAAGCTGGTTATTTAAAAAAAATCAAGTTACCTTGGGCTAAAGTTAAGCAAATGTTCAGGACTATAGTGGATTAAATAGTGCCTTAAATAACGTATTTGGTGTTATTATAAAATAACACATATTTTGGTTCCTAAAGCCTTTTTGTCCTTTTTTTTCTTCAAAAACGTGTAGTAAGTTTTTGTTTAACTTTAATAAAAATAGAATTAATTTTAAGACATTTCGGTAAAAATTAATTATTACAAAAAATATTTAATGTTTCTGAAGCTCTTTAAAAAAAAATCGAGCAACGACAAAAGAAAATATATTTTTATTTTAATGAATATATAATATATATATATTAAACAAATTATATATATATCATACATTATTATTATATATACAGTCGCAAGCAAATATTATAGGCACCCTAAATTTTGGGCGAATATCACAGTAAAAAATGAGAAAATAAAAACTTGTAGGTAATACATTATAAATATGTAGTATTTTAAGGGATCTTATTAATTTGTTGCATATTAGAGTGTTTTTAGTACAGCTATAATACTTTTTAGATGGCAGGGGGAAAGTGACATCTCGAAGACTTGAAAATATATAAAAAAAATAATACATTTACAAAAGGTATCTATAAATACTATTGTAACCATAAAGCCGATTATATAAACGTTGAAACATCTGTCACAAAAAAAATGCAAGAAACATGAAACTCATTAATTTTGTCAGAGGTGCCTAGAACATTTGCTCGCGACTGTATATAAATAATCTTTTTAAGAAATTTAGGGTGGTCAAAATTAAACAAGGATTACTTATTATCCTTTCAATAAGTCAAAAAAAAAAACGTAGTTAAGGCCGGTTTACACTATGCGATTTTTAGAATGACTAGCCGTATGACACAATTCTTCAATTTGTCGTACGATTTGCAGTCACAATTGACTGCAAATCGTATTGAATTATTGTTCAACCAATTATTGGACAAATTGCGTAGTTGCTCTGGTAAAAAAAAAACATATATTATTTATTAAAAAAACGCATTTATTTAGTCACTGGAATTTTGTACGTAAAAAATACTACATCCATTAATTCAAAAAAAAAAACTATGTTTAAACTATACTTTTAACCACGCTAAGTTTGTATAACAAAAAAAAAAATATATAATTCTCGAAAAAATGTCATATTCCGGTCGTGGTAGGTCATATACATATGTATATTCCATAAAACAATGCTTGTTGTTATCTACATTTACCGTCAAATATTATAGGCACCCTTGATGAATCGGTTCTTACTAATTTGTTTTTTGATACACAAACAATTTTATGAACTTTTTGTTGATGTTATGTTTTTTTTTTATGTGACAGGAAATTATTAATAACAAATTACTTATAATGTATTTTCGAGTTTTATTTCTCATTTTACACTGATTATTTGTACAAATTCTTGGGTGCATATAACATTTGGCGGTAACTGTAATAAAAAATGTTTGGCGCACAGTAGTCTTACTAGATATCTATCTAGTATGAAATCCAATCAAATATATCATCAAATAAGATATCAACACTTACAGAGCGCTCTGATTCTTGTTCACTTTGTGCGTCGTCACCCTCAACTGACATCATTTCTTCTCTATGATGTTCCCAATCACCAATTTCCCGGTTCGATTCAGATAAAGGAAAGTAATGTAATTTCGGCAATTCTGTCCAATCAATTGCCCGATTCAATTCAGTTAATGTAAGGTAATGTAGAGGTCCATTCGTGCTCATTACTGGCCAGAAGGATGAGGATTGGGGATAAAGATACCTTGCATTTCTTTCTTCACCACCTTGTCCCCAACTGCCAATTTGCCGGTTCAATTCAGATAATGGAATGTAATGTAGAGGCATATTCATTTCTGGCCGCACTTCCGGTAATTGAGGATAGAAATACCTTCCACTTTCCAGATTTGTGTAATACAGCGCGTTGTTACCCTCAACTGGCACCAGTTCTTCCCGATGATATCCCCAACCACCAATTTCCTGGTGCACTTCAGGTGTTGGAAAGTAATGTCTAGCAGATCTACTCACGCTTATTTCTGGCCACAGTTCCGGTAATTGAGGATAGAGACTCCTTCCACTTTCTGGATTTGTTTGATACAGATTACATGCACTGTATGGAAACGTACGCAGTTGCCCATCATCTGCCATGCATCGAAGAAAACAGACCTCAGGGCTGGGTGAAATAGTGGCGGTGAAAGGAACGTGGGTATTTGTGGTAATGCGGGTTGGAATTCCGGAGCGGGCCATCCAGTTGTACATTGTTCATTCGTACATTGGGGCAATGTTCCTTCTCTAACGTAGGGAACCCTCTTCGGTTGGGTTATAGCTAATATCCGCCGGAGCGGTAACATTGTTGGCTGGTCCTTATATTCTGGGTAATATAAGGAGTTGAAACACGTTCTCGCGTAGACAATTTTCTTCACCACTCCGCAATACACTGAACGGATTCCATGCTCGTCTACCGAAAAATAGTGGTCCAGGCAGGTTTGACACCTGGGAGGCTTTAACCACACATGTTCTGGGTCTACCGTACAGGTTAGAAAAACATCACCGTCTTCACCCACAGAAGTCGCATGGTGAGCCTGGGTCTCCGTGAAAGATAAATTTAGGGGGCTTGTTTGTTCTTCTCTCTCATCTGAGTCACGCTTGCCGTTTACTATCGGATTAAAGGAAGAATCGATGTCCATGATTTGGTTATCCATATTGCACTTTTTTCACTGGTAATTGCAATCACTGGTAACTTTTCGTAACTAAAGACTTTTACCGAGGAAGGCATCTTAAATACCTTACCAGAAAATTGGATTCTTAAGAACTAATTAGCCCCTTCCCCTATCTACAACCAATAATGTGGTGTGTAATTCATTTTGCATTAACGCCATTGGCTATTAAATAATAATTGGGGTGTGGCAGGATGGCCCGGGCGTAATTATCGGATTATAACATAAGGTAATGAGGGGCTAGATTTATGCAAGTATTGAATAATAATGTCATTAAAGTATTTGTATGAACTAATTAATATTCATATTGAAAAACGCTATGGTATGGGATGATTTTGTTTGCAAATATTTTATTTATTTAGATATTTCATATATACATATATATTATACAATTACATTCATAATCCATCAGAAATTAATAATACTTTTTGGCCTATCAATTTTTAATAAAAAAAATAAATAAATTCTTCAAACTACTTTGAGAGAAAAAAATGACAAATATTTCTTTTTGCAGCTTTAATTTCATCAAAATATTTTTTCTTATTTTATTTTTTATTAATCATATCATTACATATTACATATGTAATGATACTTTATATATTATTATTATTATTATTATTACTTACAGTATATAATTACAAACTAGTATTCTTCTTTTATTTTTCGGAAATTATAAATCTGGTTTCCATATATTTTTTTTTTGCTTGTATTTTAATACATATAGTAACTACTTAATAAAACTCTACAAAAATACGCAAATCAGGTAAAAATATATATCCTTACATCCGAAAAAAAAACTACCCACTAATTCGGAGATGCGGAAAGTGCCTTGAAGTTCAAGGCCGAACTTAAAAAAAAGCAACAATGAATGTAAAATAAATTTAAAGTATCCAGGTTAAAATAAGCTCTTCCAATATTTTTCATTGTCTAATTCATAAGTTCCACAAATATATTCCTCCATTCTTGAGCAGCGCGACAGTGTGAACAAACAATGATTATAACAATAATATTTGCTAATAATAATAAATTGTTGTGATGTTAAAGTCATGGCCCACCAGATAGAAATTATTCGGCCATTTGAAAGCGGTAATAAACAAAATGAGTAATTTAAAAGAAAACTACTGAAGATGGGTATAGGGAATGTTACAGCAAATCGGTGTAAAATTTACTTGCTTTCACAATACAAAATTTTATACATTCCCCACACATATGTATTTATGTTTTCTGTCGTAAATTTAAATAGAAATTTGTAGAACTTTGTAAACAAAAATGAAATTTCTGAGGAAGACAATAAAAAAATCCGAAGAGTAATCTTATCTAACCAAAAATTTAACCAAAACTTTGCTATTGCATCTTCTACGGTGAATCATGCGCCACTGATCTCCTTGTTTATCAAACCAAAATGTCCGAATTGTCAAGAAAAACATATTCCTTTTTAGTTCAGGTCGATATCTCTTTTGATGGTTCCAAAGATATCCTTGAAAATCTGTTTTGGGAGTGTAACCTTAAAAAAAGGGTCGATCATTTTTCACTGTTTTACATGCTTGCAAATTTTATCAAAATCGGAGGTGATTATCAGTGGATGACTTCGTTTGTTAGTATTTATTCTTAATCGATGTTATATTTCCTTGAAATTAATTCGTTACTTGAAATATTAATTAATAAATATGATTGATATTTTCGTATTGTTCAACTGAACCATATTTTGTAACATTTTATCAAATTGTATTAGACAAAGATTGATGTAGGCATATCCAGTTAGCAGAGTGGGTATCTCCTGGCAAAGTTTTACATGAAATATGCATGATAAGGGCACTCCTTATTTATTGGACCGTAATCAAATGTAATTGCGTGGGAAGCCTAACAGCTTGCTGGTTTATTACAGATAAACCTTTCGCATCAAACGTGGATTTACGCTGAAAAATCGTTTGTTTTTTCTACGCACTCTTGTTCCTAAATATTTGTTGTATATTTGTGTTAGAATTTTATATGCAAGTTTTTCGTTTGCTTTTGTACTTGTGTGAAAAGCATTAAGAATATGTACTTACATAAATTTTCATAAATTCCAGGAATAATAAAATCTTACCACAAGAATAGGCTAATATAAATTTATTAATATTCTGGAAATATATTCTATAAACTTCTTTTTTCTAGATCCAACCAAATTTGATTTTTTTTTGGTTTAAACTTTCAAAATTGGAAAAGTTGTACTTACCTATAATTTACTTATAATTTTGTGGCAGAAGATGTAATGAAATACAATAGTTTTATATAAAACATTTATTAAAGTAACAAGAAATCAAGTTCTATATTTTTATAAATTATTTCCTTGGAGATATGGATGATTTGCAAATGAAATAAAAGTTTTATGGTATGAAGTTTCGATAGTGTATTAGGGTTAAATTGAAAAAACAGATTCGTCTGAATTTCGCCCTGTTTCCTTGTTAAGTTATACTCCATATATGTAAGTACGTTGTTGTGTTTGAGGTAATAAAGACCATTTATTATTATTATTATTTACCTTTTTTTTTTTGATCAATTAAATTACTGGAAGAGATTTTACATAGTTCTAGTTACATTGTAATATATTACCTATATTTCAATGTAGAATTCATTTATACTGTTTATTCAGTCTATTATTTAATTGTCAAAAATAGTTAATTATTAGTCGCATGATTTGGTTAGTTAATATATAAAGCGATCACAAAAAATTTAAAATTTGCATGTAAATTGGAGAAAAGAAAGGAACTGAAATAAAATTATTTTAAAACAGCATGTTTTTTCGATATCTAGGGATGTTGACAAATACGAATATCTATTTTTAATAATATTATAAGAAACTAACACTTTTTGATATTAACAATTAGGAATACCAAAAGTTAGCTATAATGATGGTACATACATTGCATACAGAGTGAGTTTTTTTATCTTGAGACAACAGAATATCTCTAAAACACTGCATCAAAACAAAAAAAAGATCTTAATAAGATTTGTTCTAATGTAGGGGGCTCACTGAATGGTGCCGAACTCGATCCCCCACCTCACATACCCCCTCCCCCCAGAGTAGAATCCGAATCTGCAATACAAAATGGGGGTGCCCATTTAAGATTTCAAAGTTGTCCCCCCACCCACTCTGGGGGAAGGGGGAACGAGTTCGGCACCATTCAGTGAGCCCAGTGAGCTACATTATAACAAATCTTATTAAGATCTTTTTTTGATTTGTTGCAGTGTTTTAGAGATATTCCGTTGTCTCAAGAAAACTCACCCTGTATAGTATGGATGATCCCTGGACATATGCATATAAGATTTTGGTGATTTTCCAGGAAAAATGAAAGTACCTGGCACAAAGTATGATAAACAGGGTATAATATAAAATAAATTATTTAAATAGGGGAACTTTTGTAATACAGCACATCTTATTTGTGATAAAATAATGACTTATCTGCTTATGGCTCGGAACAATCGATATTTGATCTAGAGATATTTTAGGCTTCATATTATCTGAATATGATAATGGTATGTATATTAAAAAACAATTAATAAGTAGTGTTTACAATGACGTGTGTTGTATATCAGCCATTGTAACAGGCGTTTACTTGTACTATTTTTGGTTTTTGGCATTAATTTACTTTTATTTTTCAAACTGGGATCTCTTATCCAAGTAGTAAATTTCGATATTTTCATATTTGTGACACAATTGTGCAATAGTTCTAAGTAAAAGTTTATACAAAAATGTCAAATGTGAAATATCAAAAGCAGGAGCTGTATTATCAAACTCATAAAATATAACCACTAGTGATTGGACAAAAAGTGGAACCAGTGGAATGTTGTGACACTGTTTCTCGACAAAACAATTACTCAAAATGTTCATTGTATATAATAAAAAAATATATCAAGATACTTGGACAATACAACTTGCAAAATGAAAGTTATTATATTAACTGGAAAACAATTCTGCGTTCGGTTCAATATAATTTCGCTATTTAACACAACAAAAATAGTTATCTGCAACAATAGATAATACTTGTTCATTTAACACCTGTAGTTTTCTGAGTTTGTTTATTTTCGCAACATTATTTTACGAAATCAAACATTCAACTGGTATTTTGTTCAAATATGCGGATATCACATACAAATCTCTCTCAATTTCTAACTTAAAAATATTAATAATAGGAAATACAAAGATATACAGTCAAAAAAAAAAGTTATTAGATTAATACTAAATACCGAATTTTCTCTTGCCAAAATTGTTTGCCTCACAGATTTATCTGAATGAAAGTTTCAGAAAGCAATTACTTATGTTAATTTACAAATATAAATTATTCATTATAATATAATTAATAGGAATGGCCCTGTTGAATTAGATAATCCGGTTGCATTAAAGTAGCATTTTAACTCTATGAAATATTGGCACCTCAGTATACATATGTACACTCAAATACAAAATTCGCTCCCTAAGATTTCTTTGTGAGTGAATAATACATCTAATGTAAATGTAATGCTGTGTTTCATAAGAGGAAAGCTACCAACCATATTGAAATGTAATTACTATTTTATGTACACACCTGTTTGTAAGTCCAGTATAATTTGGATTAATTCACACTAGTAGTCATGGAAGTTGAATATAATTTATCGTCTGACAACTGTACGATAGCCTGGTATCCTCCTAGGTATCTATTTTAATTGAATAGGGAGTGACTCAATGTGATTCGTATAAAGAAAATGTATGAAAATCCTTGGTTACGGGTTGATAGTTGATAAAAAGTCTTAGAAAAAGCTGTGTCATTTCTCATCAAATATAAATAAATTAAACCATATTGCGGGGGTATATTTGGTATCGAAGGAGATAAATTCACAAATTTGGTGTTTACTATATGTGGGTACTTGTTCTACATGGGAGTGTGCATGTGTTTGCTGTTCTGAGTCTAATCATACATCCTGAATGTAACGAAGGAGGTGAATATACGAGCGAATCTGGATTGTCACTACAAGGAAATCACATTCGGAGGTACTCTGGCGTCTGTATGAACCAATAAACGAGGTATCTGGTCAAAACATTATTTAAATTATTATATAAATGAATGTATAACTTCTATAATATTTTGAGGTTATTATTTCGTATGAGATTAAAATTCTGAGCGTTTATAAGTTGGCAAACGTGGTTGGTGGTTTTCTATTCTCTTATGATAGCGCGGGATATTTTAAAAGTTCCTTTTTGAATTATAGAATCTAAATTATACCGGATAATTGATAATACTTGTTTGAATATTCCAAATAACTATACTCACCTTGAGTAAGAGTTCTCATGCTATTTATTTGTTTCTGATATAAACTTATTAATAAATTATGCATGTTATTAATGGTTGCATTGTTTTATTAAAGAAAGTTATTTATTTATTTTTTCTTTTTCTCGTAAAAAAAGCATATAGCCGGGAAATCACGATAGTAAATATATCTGAGGCAACACTATACGAAAGCTTGAGCGCTTCATCAAAACAATAGCCACATTTTAAGCAAACACAGAGACTCATTATATTGAAAAAATACAAAGATATAATACGTTAGGGAGAAATGAGTTTTGAATTTGACTGTACACTGCCCGACAAAATTAATGTCGTCGTCTATAGCGCAGTGACCATCAAAACTACCCACCACTTGAATGAGCGCGCGTTTGGCTTCAATCAGCTTATGCAGGTAGCAGGTTTACTGAGGAACCTACGTTTAAAACACTTGGCAATTATAAAAATCAGATAGAAAAATACGAAAATTCGATATAGATAACGACATTAATTTTGTTCGGGCAGTGTACATATTATACATAGATATATGTGCACAAGCTATAAAAACTGATTTCATACATAATCTAAAACAAAGTTGTAAATTGTTGAAATACAAATTTTGAATAAATAAAGTGGAGCAGAAACAGCATACCACATCCCATCGAAAATATTTGAAGTGTTGCCAATCGAAGAGTTATAATTTTGGCCCAAACGCTTTGGATATAATCTAATGATAACGGCACACGAATTTATTGGCAAAGAAAAAAATGGAGAAAGTGAAGAAAGACACATCTTTGTTTCTGTTTAAAAAAAGAATTTGGCATATACACATCGTAAAATAATTAATATTTGTTATTATTATAGGCGATAAGCGGCGTTCTTTAATGGAAAATAACTTTTAATAGTCTTGTTTATATGTTGTAAGCGTAGAAAGTGTTATTTGTAGGTGTATAGGTATAAAAAAAAACCGACACTTTGATCATAGTTTTGATTTACGTAAAAGAAATATTTTTAGTCAAAAACTTTAAACTAAATGATAGGTAGCACCCACTTTCGAATCTGTCTAATCCATTTTGATTATTTAAGAAATTGAATAATTAAGAGCTCTATATGTAAGATACAAAGAAATAAGTATATTGATATAGATTACTCATAAATACCCAGCGGAAAACAAGCCATTAAGCTTAAGTGTTATTTGTTTTTAAGTTATTACCGCTGTTTACCACCAGTCATTAATTCGCCATTACTTGAATTTAAGCTAATGCATAATCCGGGATATTTAAATTCATAGGTATTGCTTAATATTATCTCTAGCCCTTTAGGTTATTAGTTTATAAATTTTGTGAAGGTTATTATGTTATATTTATCAAGATGTCGAAAGGGATTTAAATAAGCAGGGCAATAAATGTTTGTCACGTCAAAATTTAATATCTATTTTCTAATGACGAGTATTATTTAAATAAGTCTAAATAGCTTATGGTGTTATTAGAAAATAGATATAGGTACATTTCAAATTAATATTTGTGTTTATCCTTCTTTATTATATTATTTATATATTTTTGAATTCAAACAAGCTTATTTTATTATACAAACCAGGTGTGCGCGATTCAAAACACGTAGGCCACTTATTTTAAACTTTTTTTATTGAAGCTGTAATGCGCTATTATTAAATATTATACATATTTTAATTTTGCAAAAGACTTTTACAAACATAATTTTGGTAAAGCAATGGAATCATCAATCTATGGTGTAGTAAATCTTTCTAAATTTAAACAAAATAAGTTTAAACATACCATTTTTCAAGAGATATGTATGTAATGTATATATCGACGATTGTATTTTGGTAATACTTACGATAAAGTTCAATAAGTTAAAAAAATATATTAATAAATTGTCTAGATGTAACAATGTTACAAAAAAAAATATAAAATTGGCATTTCAAATCGACACACTTTAGGCAAGTATCCAATTTGTTTTTTGTTTTTCACAAACAACAAGAAAATATAACAAATACAATAAATAATCTAATGGATCTATGCATAGCTTTCTTAGGGGAAACTAAATATTAAACAAAATTTCAAAAATAAAATAAAATAAAAGAAATGAGCTACCAAATGTAATTTCGTTATTAAAGTTTATCAGTTTATCATTACTTGCGTTACATTGGAAATCATAAACACATCGTTAAGGCGTCAAAAAGTGATTTATTTTTATTTATTTATTTCACTTATTGTCATAGGAGTCTAAAACTAAAAAGTTACAAAAACACTGTAAAACAAACGGCAGATACAAAACAAAACAATGAGGCTGCACTTGTGGGCAAGCCAGTCATACCAAGAAGGGAGTTTTAACTTACCTCAATAAAACACTGAGAAAAGGCTTTTCTCCAAAGTATTTTATTGAGGTCAGCAATCATTATTTTCCAATTCCAGAAATTACAAAAAAAGAAGCACGCGATCGCATCTTGTCGGGAAAAGGTTGTGAATAAAGATTAACAGCATCATCGATATTCCTACCACTTTCTTCATAGATGATTTATGATCTTTTTTGTGTATTTTTTCTCGCCGTTCACAATCATGTTTTTTGCGATTACAGCGCAATCTGTTACGAATCGAAAAAAAAAGTTTCAAACAAAAACTACATACTTGATGGCATAGAATCCGAATCTGCAATACAAAATGGAGGGTCCCATTTTGTTTGCAATTTGCCCAAATTGTCCTCCCACTCTGGAGGGTGAGGTGGGGGATCGAGTTCGGCACCATACAGTGAGCCTCCTACATTATAACAAATCTTATTAAGATCTTTTTTTGATTTGATGCAGTGTTTTTTAGATATTCCGTTGCCTCAACATAAAAAATTCACTTGTATATAAAATGTCGAAAGATTGTTTAGATATATTTGATGTAGTTTTTTATTTGAAATTTAGAATTAAAATTATTTTTTATACTTCGACGTCATATAATTCTTTTTTTTTTAAATTAGTCCATAAACCATATAGTCTATGTTAGACTCAAATCTTATTGTTTCCATATACTTATAAGGCATTTTTTCTTAATTGCCAAAAACAAACGAAAATAAAATGAATATGTGTTCTTAAAATATATTTTCATCCAACAACTGATGCGATTTTGACAGATGAGACAAAATTTGTAAGACGTTCTTGAGCAATGAAGTAAACAAAATATTAAAGGCTTTCTCTGTTCCTCGGGAAAGGCAGGACGAGGTTAATACTATCTGAATGCTGCACAAATGAAAAATATTATTTCCCCAAAATAAAGGCAAGACGCAGAGGAATATTTGTGTTTTGATTCTTGGCAATATTTCAAAAAAGAAACGAGAAATCAGGGCCATTCATTTAATTTTACAAATGAAATTTATCTAGTACACAGAGAGTATATAGAAATACTTTGAGGTTTCATGAATTGGATAAATTTAATTTTAAGCTATATTAGAAAGTGTAATATTGTACTCTTCCATTTTAACTGTATTATATTGCAGTTGGGGAAATATTAATTCCCTGGATGTTTGTGATTTCAGTTTCTATGTACACACTGATAATATACTATATATTAAGAGTATTACAAATGTAATAAATTTGGTATAATCCCAGGGACAATAATACATTATTCAATAATCACTCTTTCGTAGAAGAGTTTTACTGCTTAATTCTCAATATTGTCCATGCTTAATAACTAATATATGATGTCTTTTTTTTTGTACGGGGGTAAATACCTAAGCCGAAGCTTGTCAGACCTCACAGAGCTAAATTTCCCTCCTAATCAGCATTATGACAATAATATAATTATACTATTGGAAATTTTAAAATGTATTATCTATCTTTCGGAAGCAGGTATCTATTGTCTTATCTCCTTATTGTAACTGAATTTACTACAACTTTATGGAACATATCTAATTGCTTAGGAAGGTGGAGTAATATCATGCGCATATAAAAAAAAAACTTTAAGTGAATTGGAAAATAATAATTGGTTCAAGTTCCAATTTTATTTATTTTAAAATATTTTTTTTTGTAGGTTTATCTTATGGATCAGTTCAGAAAGCAATAAAACATAAACTCATCATTATCATCCGTAATTTCCAAAATTTCTGATGCTCTCTAAAAAAGGATGGTAAATTTACTTCACTGGTCTGTGAAAAAAACATAATATATAAGATAAAATTACACCAAAAAGAGTGTAAACCGGAGATTACCACAAACTAGGTGTGACTTTGCCTAGTAAATCGATTTTGGTAGAAAAATACTTCAATAAATGAGGTAATTTTTTCCCACTTGGGGAAATTTGCTTAATGGTGAAGAAAAATTACATGTTTCGTGGAATATTACCTCCTTATATTGGTAAAAATACAAGCGGAATATGGATAATACGAATGACGTGAAATTTTGATTAAAATTTATACGTACTGCTGTGGTTAGACAACCCAATTTGCTGGTTATTTATTGCATTATTTATGTGTTTGTTTGTAGTTTGGTAGAACAGCTGTTGTTCAATTTACCGAGATTTTTTTCACAATTTTATTTTTTGGTTTGTATAAATTTAGTTAAAGAGTTTATTGTATCATTTTAATTTCTTTAGTGTTATGTTTATTTTAATTAGTCCAGACATTTAAATGTCTATCGGTTGCTTGTGTAGATTTAATGCGGATTCTATTGAATATTGGCGTAATGTTATACGACTGCGTTGTACGATTTTGATAGAGGGATTATTGTAAGAAAAACAGTTGTAGAGTTTTGTTAAGGACTTCCTTGTTCGATTATTGACGTGAGTAGACGTATTTTTTGTATATCATTGTTGCCGTTTTGTAATTCATTTAATATTGAAATTTAATTTCTGTAAATTCGTTAAAATTTTAAACACAGTCTTTAAGGTTTAATAAACGGAAAATAATACGGCCCATGGTGTTTTGTAAAATGTTTATTACTTTATTTTTGAGTGGGAATTGGTGCATTCTCCCACGAGCATTAGTGTATATTAAGTCGCATAGGCACCAACAAACAAGAATCTCCACGTTACTGCGCTTTATTAGCTAACTTCATTAGGAACAGTGGATGTAAATATTGATATGGACTTTGCGGAAAAGTAGAGTAGGATCAGGACAGTCTTATTCGATCTCACGGTATGTTCTAATTGCATTGCATTTTTTTATCGCCAGACAAAATAATTGGTTTAATAAAGTTTTAATTTTTTTTAAAACTGTTCAAATCAATGGGCAAATGTCTATACGAGGTGTTTTTAGAGAATGTGGAAACAAGTAATAAAATAATAGCAGGGTCGAACAATGATTCGAGACGTATGTAGGTACACTTTTATACCAGCTTTCTACTTTGCACTCGGTCAAAGGCGACCCTCAATGTCGGAGAAACACCGTGAAAGAGATTGTGAAACAGCACGCGCTAGCAATGCCAACAACTAGATTTTAATCGCCTGTTGTTGAAGAAAGGAGACTGTCATAATTCCAAGACGCAGAAACTTTTAAATTCGTATTCCATCTTAATATAAATAAATAAAGATTCAATATTTACCTAGTAATTTTGGTTAAGAAAGTGTTATACAATACCTACATATATGAACTTGTCACCCGACTTTTTATTTATTTATATTTGCTGTTTATAGTACATAGGTGAATACATAATTAAATGTTAACGGTATAACTTGTTTATTGTCAGTAAACATATGTGATTTTTTTATATAGCAATATTAAATAAAATTCAGGAAGCAAATTAAATGTTTACAATAATGGGGCATAGATTTCGGATAAATTAGCGATGCGAGTAGGATCATTTACCTTATTTTTGTTTTTCTTTATATACAGTGGCCGGCATAAATATTGAAACATATACAGGGTTTTCCACGGAACTGGCTGGTTAGAAGTTTTCCGGCTTAACGAAATTCCTCAGTTTAAAAAAATGGGGTTTGCAACAATTTGGCACTTACTTTCTTTCTAAAATATTTTCACCTTTTTTGCACTTCCGGTTAACCGGAAGTCGCCACGAACTTTGTTATTTTAAATAGAACACCCTATATATTATTATATTTTTGAATTTACCATAAAATTCTATGACGATTACCATTAGGGTATCTTATACCTATCTTCAACTGTTTCTAAGATATTACGATTTTTGTTAAAATTTTGACATTTACATTGTTGTATGTAATTGATTAATTCTCACTTGATTTAAGTGTCAGAAATCTCCGACTTTGAAATCAACAAGTACTAACATTGTTTTACCGAAACGTAGAAAAAAAATTCAGTGACATTATACAGGGTGTTTAAAAATTAGTGACTTATCCAAGAATTTTGAATGTTGCAAAACTTAATTTTTTCAAATAGAACACCCTGTACATTTTTCTATTTTTGGATGTACAATTAAATTCTATGCCGATTTGCTGTAGCATTCCCTATACCCACCTTCAGTAGTTTTCTTTTAAATTACTCGTTTTGTTTATTACCGCTTTCAAATGGCCGAATAATTTCTATCTGGTGGACCACGACATTAACATCACAACAATTTATTATTATTAGTAAGTATTATTGTTATAATCATTGTTTGTTACACGTCGCGTGTTCAGATCGATGAATATTATTGTGGGAACTTATGAATTAGATCATGAAAATATTGGAGGAGCTTATTCTAACCTAGATACTATAAATTTATTTTAGATTCACTGAGAATGCAGGAAGAACTTATAGAGAATTCAATGTAATTAAAGGAATTTATTGGTTAATATATCTAACGGAATCCAGAAAATTTTGAAATGATTTCTCTTAATAGCTTGGTTTCAAATTAAGGGAAATGGCATAAACGATAACGATGACAACATAACAAAAATTGTTACACTAAAACGTAGTGTGCTTGTCAGACAAATGTTTTAAAGTTTTTGATATATTAAAGTATTTTCAAAATTATAAAGTTTTTTATGAAGAATATTTAGATACATGCATATTTAACAAATGCAATTTACAAGCAGCATAAACTTGAACCATGACATAGAGCATCAAAAAAAAAATGCTCAATGTGAATTCCGTTTACGTCCAAGAATTTTATTATTCGACGTCTTAATGTGTCGCCTTATACTTCTTCTCACTTCAACTGGGTCTAATTCATCAAACGTTCTCGTCACACGAATCATTAAATCTTGCTTGGTAGTACTGAAAGTTGCGTACAGTGTGTAATCTGTGTAATGTATTATTACAAAGTTTTCTGAATTTTATTAGATATATTAGCCGAAAGTAAATTCCTATAATTACCGTAAATTCTCTATAAGTTCTTCCTGCATTCTCAGTGGATACAAAATAAATTTAAAGTATCCAGATCAAAATAAGCTCCTTCAATATTTTTCATGATCTAATTCATAAATTCGACAATAATATTCATCGATCTGAACACGCGACGTGTAACAAACAATGATTATAACAATAATACTTACTAATAATAATAAATTGTTGTAATGTTAATGTCATGGCCCACCAGATAGAAATTATTCGGCCATTTGAAAGCGGTAATAAACAAAACGAGTAATTTAAAAGAAAACTACTGAAGGTGGGTATAGGGAATGCTACAGCAAATCGGCATAGAATTTAATTGTATATCCAAAAATAGAAAAATGTACAGGGTGTTCTATTTGAAAAAATTAAGTTTTGCAACATTCAAAATTCTTGGATAAGTCACTAATTTTTAAACACCCTGTATAATGTCACTGAATTTTTTTTCTACGTTTCGGTAAAACAATGTTAGTACTTGTTGATTTCAAAGTCGGAGATTTCTGACACTTAAATCAAGTGAGAATTAATCAATTACATACAACAATGTAAATGTCAAAATTTTAACAAAAATCGTAATATCTTAGAAATAGTTGAACATAGGTATAAGATACCCTAATGGTAATCGTCATAGAATTTTATGGTAAATTCAAAAATATAATAATATATAGGGTGTTCTATTTAAAATAACAAAGTTCGTGGCGACTTCCGGTTAACCGGAAGTGCAAAAAAGGTGAAAATATTTTAGAAAGAAAGTAAGTGCCAAATTGTTGCAAACCCCATTTTTTTTAAACTGAGGAATTTCGTTAAGCCGGAAAACTTCTAACCAGCCAGTTCCGTGGAAAACCCTGTATAGGAAAGTTTTTTATTATTAAAATATACTAAAACTTAGTTGGGGGGATAGGTTCTGCATGTCTTTTAACACACATCACGTGACCACGATGCAAAGGTGAGGTTAGTTGACATGATATCCGAAAAAAATCCTTAGAATACAATTCTGAGGCTGTATGCAAATTTTTATAAACATTTAAAAAAAAACACGATTTTTTCCAAATATTGTTTAACTGAATTGCATATTTCCAATTTTTGTATTTTTAGCAGCTCAACTGCAGTGATATTTCTAAATCTGGTTGATACTCAAACAGTTTTGTCGATGTTTGTAATATTAACACAGCGAAAATTGAAAAGTACGACTTCAGTATGACGTTGTTGCAAGGGACTGTATCTCCAAGTAATAAATAAAATTTTACAAACATTTTTATTTTCTTTTTTAAATTAGGAAGTACCCTACTAATTTTATTCTTATTACCTATTTCTATCACCGATGTCAAATTGTCAATATTTTCATCAATTTCTAGACTTTAAAATTGATCAATTTGTAGTTCTTGAACTGGAACTTGTTGCCGTTTTATACTTGTCAATAAATATTAGGATCTTCATAGAGATCAATATCTATTTCTTAAAATAGAACTTGCTGCTGTATTACATTTGCCAATTAATAGAACTTGAAATCGGGAATATTAGAATCGGTTAGTTTCTTTTGAAACGTTCGGGGTGGTAGCGCTCTGTCACAACAGGGATATTATTGTTTCTTGGAGTGATGTTGCATACTTAAAACAAAGGCGGGTAAAGGTTTGAGGTTAAGCATTCTCTGTCTCGAAGATTTCTTTGTGGATTTATGGTGGATTTCTTGATCAGAGATACACATACACATCTGTATTGGTATAACCTGTAGTATAAATGGTATAAATAATGGTATAAATTTGGAAATTTCAAAGTGACAATTAATTTTGCTTTGGCAGGGTATTGCACTTCTTAAAAAAGTATCCTCTTTCGATATTGCGTTCTCAATTAAAGTTGAAACACTTGGTGAAAGTGTTACTGTTCATTCTCAAGAAACACTGAAATTGTTCTGGATCTTGTTTAAATTCATGGTGAACTAAGTTCAAATTTCCCTCTTTAGGAATTAGCCATGGTCTGACCCACCACCGTCTTGTTGGTTTCAGAGTAGCTGTAATCTTCATCACTTCGATTAACATTAAGGAAAATACAGTTTTCCTTAACTTAGACAGTCTTTCTTGTCGTCTTCTTGATATAACTTTTTTCATTTTCTACAAGGGCTTTTATACAAAACAAAAAATATATGTACAATTTAGATACCTTTTCAGAAGAATCAAATGATAACTGCCAATAAATTATTAAATATACAAATAGTAAATATCGAAACTAAAACAAGTGGGTACCTACAATAATACAAGGTGGATGTAACCAAATGTAACATGACCAGAAGTATAACCCAACCACAATTGCACAATAGTACCTCGGTAATCAGGTTATAACATTAATCTGAGTCAATTATTTCACGAGTACCAATTACGGAAATTCCTACAGAATTGAAGATAATTTGATGCTAAAATAGAACATGTTCTAAGTATGTAAGTTTCTAGAACTTGACCAAGTTCTTGAAATCAATCAATTTCTTGACAGATGTAAAACAGTTGAATATCATCTTAAACTTGAACAGAACTTAAACTAGAAATTGAACTTAAAATCGAACTAGAAGTTGTCAAGTGTAAAACCATTATTGACATCAAGTCCTCCAAGTCCTAGTTATTGATCTAGAAATTTACAAGTGTAAAACCAGCTTAAGAAAGTTTCGAAAGTTAATAATGGTGGGTGACACGTGTCAACAAATTATTAAAGCCTAAATTTAAATTGTACACAGCTATGCGGAAAGTTGTTTTATTATATAGAGGTATAGGTATTTAGGTATATGTTGCTTTAAAATTACACATCATTTTAGCAAATAAAATCAAAGCGTACTAAAGTTCTTCGGTAATGCATATATAATTCATGAAGTTAATCCATCAGCGTGTATAGATTTACAAAATTTTGCGTAATTTCAGACAGAGAACTTATAATAATAATAAATAGAAAAAATAAGTTCTGAAGTAAAAACAAAAATAAATGGATCTTGATTATACGATAACTTTTGTCTTCGACTATATGCGTACATGAATAAACATCATATATACCTAAAAACATCGCAGTATTAATGATCCTGTTATTGTTATTGTAATGAATTCAATCGTGTGTATGTAATCGGTGTATACTAATGTAAAACCTAAAAATAGACGGGTGTAAGTAAGAGGTTACTCAACGCGAATGCAAAATATCCAAAATTCTACAATACTGCCAACAGTATTTTCCAGAAAAAAAAATATTCCTATCGCTACAGTTAATCAAGCAGAATTAATTCCTTTTAGTTTATCTATCGACATGGTGGAGATAAATATTTACCTGTAAGCATAAAATTAAATTTTAATAGAATTTGATTCACTTAGCAACGATTGGTATAACAAAATAATTTCTAGAAACTAAAATGAAATATATTTACAATTAATGTGACAACCTATAATAATTATAGGTAATTATTACAATACTAATTGAAATTCGTTGAGATGCAAAATTGACTGTAATAATCTCTGAAAAATGATAAAAACAAGTCATAACACAATTTTGTTTACATCAGTTCGGAATAATAACAAAAAATGTTTATATAATTAGTAAAAATGATCGTAATCTAATCTATATAAGATACATATATCTTTATGTGTATAGTGTCACATACGGTATGGTTTAAAGCGACCGCATTATGAAGTTCATTACGTATCTGGTGTATTACAGGGGAAGAGCAAAACATTAAATATGTTTCTGGCGCAGCGAATAGCGTATCAATTCATGTCTTGTCAAAATAGCTCCTGAATTGTATAGCAAATCCATTTTACTCTAATACCATCTGAATGCAACTGACTTTTGCTATGATGCGCTCGTTCACAACTACACAGTATATTCTCAATAACAGCAATATTATCATTTTTAGCAGTAACTACACTGTCAAAAAGTGTTATTGGTGAAGTTTAACTGTTCTTGTAAACAATACAATAGTAAAGATTAGAATGTTGTGTCGTGTTCAAAAATGATTCAAGAAAATAACGTGATTGCTCGTGTGCATGTCATTCGACATCATTTTTTTAAGCATAAACAGATGGCAAAGTCAGAATTTACCAATTTTTGGTAAAGTAAATTGTGTCTTTAATTTTCAAAGTATACAGGGTGTAAACGAATATGTGCGAAAAAATTGAGGTAATGATTTTTTTGTTGAAAATTAAGGGAGGTTTTGGAATAACAAAAAATGCGACTCACAGGTTAAGATCCTACTCTTTAAAGAGGGACTACCGAAAAGTAGTTTTTTTTTATCTTTTCTTAAGTGCGAAAAAAGTGATAGAAATGAAAGTTAGTATATGTTGGTTATTACTGAGAAGCCACTTATTATCAGTGGTCAATTTGCTAATTTTTCTCCTGCTGTTTAAAGGGGTGCGAAAAGCCTCTTCTACCTAGTCACTCTCACAGGTAACTTTTTTTTTCTTACAGCAATATCGCAATTTTTAAATTTCCTTTGGATAATAGCCTGATTCATTCCAAATAGGAAAAGTTTTTTGTAATTCTTTCGTAAAACTGACGGTTTTTTAAGGAAATTCTTTTTGACAATATATTTGAAATGTACCTAACAGTTGTCAATAAAGTCTATTATTGTTATTATTATTCAACAAGTACAGGGTATCTCACTGAAGACTGTCTTTGATTACAACTCTAGTTTTCATTTTATGAAATTTTTTTTTACAGAATTCAGCGCTGCATAACCTAATATATTCTTAACTATACAAGGTATTCCAAAAGTAGGAAAACGCATATTTAGTCTGTTATTTTAAATGGAACACTCTATATTCCATTTTTAAATTCTACGTAGAAAAATAACATCATTTTATATATAGCTACTATAATATGTTTAGTTGTAATAACAACGTTGTTATTTACACTTTTGCAAAAAAATGGTTTTGCTGCGAACTTTCGGTTGAGGTGGCGTAGTTTGTATATGCATTTGTTTTAAATATCCACACAAAGAAAAAGGACTTTTTAAATCAAAGCAATATTTCTTTGCCACTATTTAAAATGGTACTATTTCAATGAAAGAAATGCGTGTTGATTAAAAAAAATATTTATTTGATTTAAAGAATCTTTTTTATCTGCGTACCATACATACATACTTAATACATAGCTTAATACAACAGTGAAAATTAAAATCATTACAATTATATACGGGTGTCCACTACAGTCGTGAACATTTGCTTAACTTTAAGTCAAAGGTAACTTGATTTTTTTAAATACCACCCTTTTTATTTAGAATATTGTAACGAGCACCAATTTTTAAACTGGTGGTTTCGCTAGGCGCTCCTGGATGGCGCTCGCGTAGCGGAACAAGGAACTACGTAGGAGAATCGAAAGAGGAATTGCAGAGGGCAGTACCGGGTCGAAGATTCGTGATTATTCTTCTTAATCTAGAAGCACCCACTAGATATTTCTGGAAGAGTCTAGTTGGCCAGCGGGAAATATAAATTCATCTTATTTAATAAATTTTAAATAGTCCGTAAGTGTGCAAATAAATCAAGTTAATTTAAATATATCGCTGGTATATTTCTTTTAAACCCCTATAAAGTTTTTTATAACAGAAAAACGTAACAATATGATATCTAACACACATGGCAGCAGAGCCATTTCTTACAAACGCGCAATTAACAACATTGTTATTACAGATAGACATAAAGTGATATTATTTTTTCTAGGGTGTTCCATTTAAATTACCTGAATTGGTAGAAGCGCCAACGTTGCACTTCTGAAAACATTTTAGAAATGTAGTTCACTTTGAATAACTTGCAGATATAAAATTTGAGTTAATTCTGATGTGTGGCTTTCCATATACTTATGTCATCTACCTTGGGACACCCGGTATATTCAAAAAATGGTAGATACTAACTAAAAGAAATATTATATCCAATATTTTTTACTTAATTCTTGCGAAAATCAGTATGTCTACATAGTATCTTCGATTAAATAAAAAAAAGCTCTATGCATAGATTTTTATTGGATTGTTTTTTATTTACATGCTCTATAACATGGCCCAAAACTGCTAGTAATGACGCACCGCACCTCGTCTGCTAACATATATCTAAATATAAAATAAGAAATAGGTAAAATAGGTCTATAAATATAGAGTGAAAGAGTATCTTGTTGCTAATAGCTTTAATAGCATTGATGAGTACATATTTTTGTGATTATGTTTTGTTTTGCTGTACCACATCTCTTTGCATACCATTAAATTTAAAATTTATTTTATAATTTGTCCAATTAGGTAAGTGCATGGTATAAATTGCAGAAGATAAAGAGAACAATACTCAATCTTAAAATAATTTAGTTGGCTTGCATGTTTCGACCCAGCTGCGTTATCTTCAGAGTCATCTGCAATATTGATCAGGATTTCAATTATGTAATAGTTAATGAATGAATAAACCGTTTCAAGATATTTGTCCCCTATTGATAAGGAGAGAGACTAAATAGAGTAGAGTTCTTTATCAATAATGTTCTTTTTTCCCTAAATTCACGAAGATGGGGATCATTATTGTTGTCATGATATTTGAATTATTTAAAGAACAATAATTAGTTTATGGGAAAAGTTTGCATATTTATAACAAAGCAAAACTGCATATATATTTTTTTAATGGGGCAATTCTATTTTTGCTAAACTTAAAAAAAACAGATATTTTTTTAAATAAATTCTTTAAATTGGTTTATATTATGTATAAATGTTAATATATTAAACTTAAATTCAATGTTATAACAGCTGAGTGGGATAAATACTTTTTAAACACAACATAATAATGTAAACTAGGTCTAGGTCTGTTAGTCGTGACATTAATTAAGATCGTGTTTGTAAAGAAACAGTAAAGATTATTGAGGCTTGTAAAAGGTCAGGGTATAGCAAGCCAATGTTGTACCGTTTCCAAGTTATAGTTGTAAATTTATTGATAAAATCTCTTTATTGCAACCACGCCCAAAAATAAACAGCTGAGTGTTTATATTAAGCACTCGCATTAGATTATAAAATGTGTTAATTTTATTTATAAAGTTTACCACAAGTATTCTTCGGAAATGTCCAGGTATTAGGTAGGAAAATTAAAGAATACCTTATTTACATGAGCATCTTTTTTTTTAGAAATACCTTTAGAACTGCTATGTGATATCTTTGAACAACGATTTAATCAGTATTTGTTGCAAATGCAAATTATGCTGTATGAAGCGATATTTGCTAAGGTCAAAACGTAAGGTCGATCAAAACCTTTCCCCTATAACGTTGCGCATATTTCCGCGATATGAACATCGTTTTCCTTGCAAAAGTGAATAACAGAGTGGAATTTGTGTGACATAGTACAAATCTTTTATTAATAAAACGGGCCGTGCCAAATCTCTTTATGCTCGGGAGCTCCAGCTCATATTAATTCATTTATTTAGTGAAGGCATCTGTATTACTATGCTACGCAATTTCCTACTTGTTTGTTGCGATTTGGAACGGCGCTAAAATAAGAGAGCAATTTAATTTAAGTGTTGTGAGGATGATAATTAAATGTACGTTTATATACACGCGGAAATAACATGTTTTTATGATCACGTATGTATGAAAACAGATTTGAATTCTGGAATTTCTTAATTATCTCGTATACTTTACAATAAAAACCATTCACTATAAAACTGATACTTTAAAATCATTTTTGAAGGAATATTTCTTCTACTAACCTTATAGTGGAATACTATAAAGGGCTATAGTTCTGTAAGAGGACCACTGATTTGGCGATTTATATGCATATTAGCGGAAAAAGCATGTGTTCCTGATTGTCAAATAGCTATTTATTTTTTGAGCAAATGGAAAAAGAAAGTACTAAAAACACTGTTCGAAAAGTGCTATTTCGAGGTTATGTGTGAGGCGTTTTTTACGGATTTAACATGTGGTAGCAATGATGTGGAAGGAAACGTTACTAAAATTTAGACATACAAGACGCAAAGTTCAAAATGAACTAGATTGAATTGTTACTCCAATTGTCAGTTTAACCATTACAATTAATTTTTCTCTAAATCCCCTCCTTCCTTATGGTGCGTAGACCTATTTGTAGAGATGTTTTGCCTGTTAGTACCGCCGAAATAAAATAAATGAAATAGGTTTCTGATTTCTTTTAAGGTGAAGACCTAATTCTGATTAATACAACATCCATCCAGGAAATGTTGATGGAGAAGAGCATAATGTAATGCTTCAATGACACTGCTTGGATAAGTGTACACAAAAGATAGTCCATATTCAATTTAATGATCCCATTTCAGTGTCTACACATTCTTGCAAGGAGAGACACCTTCGAGCAAGACATGGGAATCCTTCTTTTACAGGAAAATTGAATTGGCATGGAAGTTGCATGGTGATTGTTAATTGCGATGGCAGAAACAGGTCAGACAAATTTACGGTCCCAGAAAAGATTCAAGTGGAGGTTTTGCTGAAGCAAGCGAAACTGTGATCATCAGAGTCACGACAAAAATCATTGGATACTTAGGATCATATAGAAAACGATTCTGGGAACTTTAGGACGATATAACACGAGTTATCATCATGCGCTCTTAAAGTACATAAAAATAAATATAGGTAATGGGACCGATAACAAAGACATTTTACGATATGTACAGTGTAATTCAAATTAAATGTTTGAAATCAAACAAATTCATTACATTATTGTGATTTATTAAAGATTTTATTTAATAAAATTGAATAAAGCGGTTTGTTGTTTCTATATCGTCTTTTTATAATTCGGTTTTAAATGTGAAACGAAGCAAAATTAGTCTACGTATTAAATTAAAATACGGGATACTTAGTTATTTTGCATATATTATTGTCTTAAGGGCATTAAGAAAGAAGAAATAACCCCATACCTCATTACATTGATAAATTCATTTGTTCAAAACAAGTCCTTAATCTTTTTATTATAATGCTTTACTTACGATGTAATCAAATAAATTGCTTTTATATAAAATAATTCTGTTATAATTATAATAATTTCAACTATACAATATTAATTACCCTTTATAGGTAAACTTCCTACAAATTATCTATATGAAATATGAATTTGTTTCTATCTGATAGACCAACCAATTATAAGAAACTAATAATGAGAAATGTGAAAACTTATACAATTGTACTGTTCAAAATAAAGAAATACTTTAAAACAAACAAATTTCAGGATATTGTACCGAACCGCTGCCTAATTATTTATTACTTTAATTTACAATTTACATTAATTTAAAAAATAAGTTTGTATTTGGCGCCTGTTTTATCTTAAAATTTGGTCACTTTTCGTAACTTTTCCCTACACATCATTCCTACCACATGTAAAATCCGTCAAAAATGTCTCGTATATATAACATCGAAATAGCACTTTTCGAACAGTGTTTTTAGTACTTTCTTTCCATTTGCTCAAAAAATGAATAGCTATTTTACGCCCAGGAACACATGCTCTTTCCATTAATATGGATATAAATTGCCAAATCAGTGGTCCTCTTACGGAACTCTTACCAAATTTAAATAATTTTATTTTTTTTCCCATTTTATTTTGTCTCTCTTATAACTGTCTAAATGAGACAAAAAGAAAGACTATGGAGGGATGAACAGGATGTATGTACCAAGATTTTATGTACTATTTAAAAATTAGAAAAAATTATTAATTATTATTCATCATCCGATTATATATGCATTAAGAGTAAATTAAATCTTTCCGCATATCTACATTATTACCATAATAACAAAACTATATCTTTTCTTAATTTAGATTTATGCATTTTATGATCATGTGTTTCTGATGGGGAACAGATATAATTATCTGTAATATATATACTTTTAGTAATTTCCGCATGTGCTAATGCACGTGTTTACATCAGGAGCAATAGATATTATGCTCTTATTTGCTGCTTAAAACCTTAAGAGTAAGAAGAAGAAATTATTGATTATTATTATTATTCATCATACGATTATTATGTAGGTATTAAAAGTAAATGAAATCTGCAGCATATCCACGTTATTACCATAATACCAAAACTATATGTTTCCTTAATTTAGATTTAAGTATGATAACAGATATAATATAAGAATTTATGTAATTTTTTTTTATTTTTGAATGTTTGATCTTTATTTAACTTATTTCATAACTGAGTATGCTCATAATTATTTTTCAAATTTAATTTAATAAATAGAATTCAATATTCATAGTCCAGCTCGTAAGAATTTATGTAATTTTTTTTTTTTTTGAATGTTTGATTTTTATTTAACTTATTATTAAGGCATGTGTAATTTATATTGCAGATGTGTGCATTATGTTTTCCTGTAATTGGGTATTACCTGTAGGAAATAAACTATAATTATTATTATAAAAAATATATTTACATTATAGCACAATAAGAAATACAATGTATTTGTGTGTTTCATATACTAAAAATAATGTATGTTACATACATATTTCTCAAATAATGTATATTTTTTTTTGAAAAACTGAAATTTTAATTCTAAAAAAGTGACTTTTATTTCAAAATAAAGCAAACATAACTTTAACATAACAAATAACGAATATCAATATGAAATATATTTCTCTAATCGCAATAATACATATTTTGCACTATTTTGGTCTAATACACATGCTGCATTACAAATAGGGAGGATTATTAGTCGAACTATGATGCAATAACAAATCGAAATATTTAATCCGATTAGTGCCAAGTTTCTATCCAACTATAATGCATATACTACAATTTAAATATATGTTCATTGTTTAATAACTAATTGCAAATTCGTATTTCATTCGTATATGTCATTTAAAAGACATCATTCAACCCAAAATAAAGAAAAAGTTAAAAATTTAAATTACGCTTGTGAAAATTTCCTTAAAATGTAAACATACATTTAGCAAATAACAAGTTTTACACGTACAAAATGTAAGTTGACAATGCGATGTATAAGTACTTTTTGTATGTGGAACTAGTTGTATGTATGTATGTAAGTAAAAGGTTGGTGTTACACTGCGACCTAAAAGATCTATTGTGTCCCCTATTCTTGCTGCTTTACAGCTGGCCTTCCAGTCCTATTCCTTTTAGAAAGTGTAGGATGTCAGATGGCCCCAGTCTAGGTAAGTCTCCCTCTTCGATTTCACATGCTCCCAGGTGAAATGCCCTCGAGTTGCACAGTGCTAATGTGGAACTAGTTACTTACTAAATGTAAAATTTCCTTAAAATGTAAACATACATTTAACAAGTAATTAGTTTTACACACAAAAAAAGTACTTATACATCACATTGTCAACTTACATTTTGTACGTGTATTTACATGATTCATCATGGCGTCAAGTAACCAACGATCAGCATGGTAAATTTACACAAAAAAAATTATCAGTGTATCTATGAGTAAAAATACAACACTAAAATTAACAGAGTATGAAATTTACTGGATAGTAGAAATATTACCTTATGAAATAAATTTACCTGTAAAACTAAAGAGGTAATTTCATTATTAATAGACATTTTGTTACATGTAATTTTATTATTATTTTTTTTTTACAATGTATACACATAGAAAAATAAAGACGTTATGAATTAATTAAAATAACAGAAGTTCAAATGCGTTGATGTAACTTTTCGTTTGACTTTACATAGATTAACTGTATAAGGCAGGGTGTACACCGGAGGGATACGACACGAATACGACAAGCGACACACGTGCCGTGTAAATTTAATTTAATTCTCGTGTTACTGGCTATGTGGCTTGTTGTGTTGCGTGTCGTATTCCTCCAGTGTGCACCCTGCCTAAATTTACACGGTACGCGTCTTGTTGCTGGTTGTGTCGCTTGTCGTATCCCTCTCCAGTGTGCACTCTGCCTTACAGTAAAGATTTATTTTGGTTACCATAATTTTGGGCTCTCAAAGAAACATTAGTTGCACAAAACATTTTTTTTTTGTGTTTATATTAACTCGATTAATGCTTTTAATTAATTAGATGTAATGATTAGTTAACATTTGGAAAGTAGTTATATTAATCTTTTAGATAAATGGCGGATATGTCACAATAACTTATCTCCACGTAATGGTCAATTTATTTTAAACAAGTGCCTAGCATGATTTTTTTTTTTGAATAGCGGTATGCAAGCCTATAGAGTCAATATTATGATGTATTCTCCCTTGGTTTACAGTGAATTGAAAGTTTTAATCCGTAAAAATACTAAAGCCGCAGTTATTTATCCCTGATAGTGCATAAAACTTTATTTATCCTTCTATCAGCAATACTTGAATTAAGCCAGCGGAAAATTTCAGCGATTAATACCCTCATCAACACCAAATAGGATTTTCTCTTGATCACACTGGTTGGCTCGCTAATATGGTTTAATTCACGGAGGCAGTACAATGGAACGTCAATTTACAGCGAGCGATGTGTGGTTATTGCCAAATAAAAAACATCCGACCTCTAGTCTCCAATAAACAGGAGGGGTATCCGCAAAAAAGGTGTTGATAAAGTAGATAACATTTCCCACATTTTAGCGCCAAATAATGGAAGTTTTTATAGTGTCAAAATTGATGGTTTTCATCATTTTTTTTTTGCGTTAAAAATTACAATTATCATATACTTTATTTCGATATAAATTTTTTACCATGAATGATATTGTGCATGGAAATATGATATTTCTATAATAATATTATTACGGCTATTGCATTTTGCGTCATGATATGTTTTGATTACGAGAATTGTTATCGCAATTATTCACTTTATATACGCAGTTACTGTTAAAGGATACGTGCCGTAGTATGTATGTACTTATAACCATACATAAATGTTTAAATACATACTACGTATAGTGCGGAACAAAATTTTATAACAGATTTAAATATAATTGAACAAAAATGTATAAAAAAATATGTATTTTAAATGGATGGTATATGATTATGATTTCGTTCGATTTGGCACGTTTACAAATCATAACACGATACATATATCAGTTGTGAGCATTTATAAATAAGTGCAGTGGTATTTTTAAATAACGAATATAGCATAAATGCGCTCATACTGATCTGGGTTAAGCATGGCTTTAATCTTTGAGGTAATCCGAAAGGAAAGTTTTAAAATAGCGTACTTTGTGATTCATTTGAATTCAAGACTTTTTTATTGAATTTGCAAATTCTGTTTCAAATCTAAAATAAAACTGTTCAGCGATTGTTCACTTAACTCGGAATGAAAATTTCACACCAAGAGTAATACTTAAGCTCAAGATAAATTAAAATTCCTTTTAAATATATTTTCATTTTTATTGTGGTTTCTAAAGTGATGGATAATAAAAAACATACTTTATAGTAGTTGGTCATATTAATTTTAAAGGCTTTCGATCTCGAGATCCATACATTTTCAATGTACTAAATTGCAGTAAAATGTGAAAGTATTTAACTTAAACCTACTCTTTACACGCTTCCAATAATATTGGTAGAGCTTTTCACATCACCTCTTTCTGTTTCTTCGACATATTCATTTCTTTAGATTAAGTTCGTGATCTTTCAGGTTAACAATTTGGATATCACATATACAAAGTACTTCTTCCATATTATTTTTTCTGTTCGTACTATGTCTATGCTTTTTATGTAGATAATATTAGGTATATGTTATATAGTTTTAATTTTTAATTCCCGTATTTACCTCGAAATTATGTTCTAATCACCACGCTTCACGCAATTGACAGCTACAGTATATAGATAATTGGCTCTGACTCTGATAGTCAGCTAATTGCCAATAAATATTTTACGCCGTATATTTTTAAATATTTCCGACAATCATAATTAAACCTCCTGAATTTTTTGTTGAAGACGTTATGATTTTTTTTTCGATCATTAGCAGCGTAAATTTGTAATATTAATTTTTAAATAGGTACTTTAAACCAGGGATCATAGCGTGAAAAGATAGGAAACGTCCACATAAAACCTATATAAACGAGCGACCAGTTTTTACGTAGTTAACATTTGAGACGTAGATGGCGTGTTAGTCGATTTTAAGAGTAACTACGTGGCAAATTTAAAACCTTAGTTTTGGCTATTGGTTCGGTAAATTTACATAAAGTGCAGTATTATTATATTGCACGGAATAATGATCTTTAATATAAATCGCAGCTTAATATTTATTGGTATCAAATACAAACAACCAAGGTTTATAAAATTATTTTTATATTTACACATTCCAAAAAGAAAAAAAAAAAAAAGGAATTACGATGTGCTTTGTCTGGGGATGGTAAACGTATTCTAGATGAGGCTTATTGCACTTCGATTGTCGCAATATTTGGGAACAGTAATGTTGTCGACTTGACCAATGCCTTCAAATCTTTTTAGACACATGGCTTCTTGCGTAGCTGCTGTCAAAGACATATATTTCGGTTCGGTTGTTGTCAGTGCCACATTTTGCTGCTTCCGACTGTTCCAAATTATGGCTGCTTTACTTTTGAAAAAGATGTATCTTGTAGTTGACTTGCGCTCATCTAGGCAGCTCAAGTTGCATCACAATATGCGTAGTTGTATAAAACAAACAATCCGCTGTAAAACATAAAAAGTGCATACAATGACAAATACAGAGGAAGTCTTGAATGCTTGTAGTTACGTCATTAACAGGTCGGTAAAGTAAAGACAAACGTAGTTTCAAAAAATTGGAAGCATTCATATAGACAAGCGAGATAGAAGTATATAAGTCGTAGCTACTTAAGCTATACGTCCATATTTTATTAAGTATCAACAAACTAGTTGAAGTGAGATAGAATACGGTCGAGTAATGCGTAAATAAGACCTTTCATAATGTTCACTTCAGGGCATGCAACCACGCCATTTTAACCCATTTTACCGCTCCGTTGACATTTGACATCTGCTTTTACTGTTTATTGACCCTTCTTAGGTTTGAATTTTTACTTACTTCTATTATTTTTTTACCAAAAGTTCTTTTCAGAGCTATAGTGAAGTAAATCGTTTAGTTCGTGGTAAGTTTAGAGTGTTAAAGAACATACAAAGACTTAAAAAAACATTTTTTTAGGTTACAGTTCAAGATGCTTGGTAAACGACTTAGTTCTTGTTGCCAAGAGTTGGTCAGTCGTTTACTAGTGTATTTCGAGGAGGAAAAGCAAAGTGGAAGTCCTCTAATATCCGTTGATGCGATCCATGAGGTAAATTGTAATTGGTTATTATTAAATTAAAACTTACATACAAATTGTAGAGAGTTGCGAATGCTTTGGGCATTTCTATGGTATCATCTACAACACAAGCGCAAGAAGGAAGCTATATCTTTGTTCCTTCATCGAGTGCTTCAACAGCCCTGTACAAGCCACGATTGATGCCCAAAACATGTGATGTGTCAGAGAGAAATAAAATGGATGTTCGTAAAGTAATTTATGGTTAAGTATTATGTTATTGATGAATTACTTCGAGCACATGGGCATAAAGTTTCCACTGCGATTTCAATGCTATCGAATTTATATGGGCACATCCGAAAGGATATTATAATAACCATATTGATCGGGATGGTTATGGCGATAACAAGTATTGGAATGTGGCAAGAAAGTTTGGACAGCTGTACACCAAACTCTGGCAAAATTGCATAAATCACACAGGGAAAATAATTAAAAGTGGTACGAATGTGAAGCAAACATGACTTTGTTCTGACAATTAATTGTGGATCAGAAGATGAGAGCGAAGACACAAATTAAATATATTTTTAATTTCACTATTCTTTTCTTTCAATATTGACATATTTTAATTTAATTTACTGCAATATTACGTTTTGTATATACCATTGTATAGAAATTATGTTTGCTACATAAAATAAAAACATCATCTTTCGTTTAATTAACCATTGGTAACATATATTAAAATAACTACTTTTATGTTGCTTGAATATTTTCTACATTTTAATTTGCAAAGAGGTTTTTGATATGAGAACTACATTATTGTGGTAATACATTATTTCATTGAGAACACATTTAAATAATAAGCTTAGCCTGATCACGAAAGCATTGTCAATAGAAAAGTTCACTATTTAGAATCCTATTAGTTGCATTACTCATGATTGTTGTTAAAACGCAACGTTGACTAAAAACTGAACCAATCCTTTCAGTTATAAAAGAAAATCTATTAAAACTGCGTATAACCTCATTAAATTTGACAATTGTTATTTCGTACAGTTCATTGTAAACAATGTTGGTGTGCCTGAATTTGTTTCAGCCGCTGCATACGTCATAAGCAAATATGACGTAACTACAAACATTCATGATCTGGCCTGTACATGAAAATACGAAAATTAACACCATGAACATAAAGAAAGCATAAAATGCATCATATGTCAAAATGATTGAAACTAATTGAAACGCTGTCGGTAATATATATAGATCAATATTTTTCGCAACCCAGTCTTTCTTTTAATTAGCATTTGAGGCTATAGATGGTGCCACCATCGACACGGTCGCTAGGTTTCCTATCTTTAACCACGTCAGACCACGTTTAATATTTGTTGGTTTGTACACTTTTCTAAAATCAGCCTAGCTGTGATATCTATAGTACGCCAGCGGAACTATTTGCACGTATATATATTTATATTGTATTTGGTTAATGTTAAGACTGGATTCCAGGTGTTTAATTTTTGGTTTTGCGCTAATAATAATTATTAAGTATTTTATGACTTACTGTTAATGGTGCTTCAACATTTTCCCAGTACAATTTAACCAAACTACGAAGTTTATTGTCATAAAAAAAAACCTATTGTCAAGTATAGAAGTATTATTTATCTGGCTATTCTTATTCCTTGACAAGTAAACATACATATACCCTAAATTCTTTCGCTGTTGGTAGAACTACGAAAAAGTAAACACACTTTCCGCATTTGTTTTATTTAATACGTAAATACATATCTCGCAGTTGGGTGGATTTCAAACAAAATATCGGCTTTACACAATCGAAATAGACGTGATCGATTCCTTCAGATCAATCTCCTCTATACGATTGTGACGTCCATTTTGTGTGGGTTCGTCTTGCGAAACGAAATACCATTTGTTATTGTTTCTTTTATAAACATAAAAGAAACAAGTTGTATGTAAACCTGCCAATTGGGAGATTGTAACTTACGAGGCAACATTCCGAAGTGATAATCCGCGATTATCAATGAATCTTGGCTTATTTGTATAGAATCGTAGAATCGAATGTTGTTAATCAAGAGAATAACCTCACTATTCAAATCTTTGAAACAATTTTTGGTTTTTCGGGATTTTCACCATTATTGTGAAGAGAGAAAGTCATAAGTATTTATTCTAATTGTTTTTTTTTGTATAGAACTATATTTTTTTTCTTGTTAGGATGAGCCGTTTGAGAGGCATGGAGTCCTCGAGAACATTTAAACTTGGCAATAAACAATAGTCCAACAAAAAATAATTAAAAAAACTTCTGGGGAAATTAATGATCTGAAAGACCTTTAGATACATACCAAAAAAAATTAAAGCAAACAGACTTTTAAAGGGAATAAAAACAATTAAATTGTGAAGAATATCACAGTGACAAAAGTTCGTTCTCTATCTCACTTCAGATTTGACTCCATCCTATAGAAGTAGCATGCACTCTAAAAAAAAAGCAAGGAGAACTATACCCATTTATAGGACGATTCACACTATCGGTCAAATCCCGGTAAGGTCATGGTCAGATCAAATATTGTTACATGCATTTTATATTGATGCTCTAATGTGAATTTAACAATATAAAATGAGTATTACAATATTTGATCTAACCGTGACCTCACCGATAGTATGAATCGGCCTTTACACTATCGGTCAAGTCCTGGTCAGGTTTAATTGATACTGTTGTTCAATTGTCGTGTTTGTGAATATAGTATTTAAAAAATGGCAAAGGAAAGCTGATAAGTGTAGAAAAGAGGTCGGCTATTGTCACATTACACGAGTAAGGACATTCTGTATGACAAAATATACAGTTCATTACGCTATTCGTCGCTACCGAGATACCGGAACACCGGAATCGCCCAGGTCCGTCACGGATAACAACCTTCGTGAAAGATCGAGGCCTTAAAGTGTTGAACAAGAAAAATCGGCGATTGACGGTGCCAGAAATCGCTACGGGAATGAATAGGGGACCCGAACGGCAGATATCTTTAATAACAACTAAACGCCGCTTAAGGAAGGATGGTTTATTGTGGCTTGCACGCTCGGCTGTCAGTCATGAGGTCCTCGGTTCGAACCCGACGGACTGCTCTCAGAGTGAGGTTTTCGTGGTTTCCCTTACTCCTTGGCAAATGCTGAGAGACGAACATCTTAAGTCGCTCCACGGGGGCAGGCATAATAATAACTCATGGGCGCCGATGCCCCCTGTAATTGGCGAAAGCTGTTGGGGGATGCTAAGGCATGAATTATTATTATTATTATATATTTCTTAGCATTATTGAATGGAGAAGTATTAACTTTAAACTTTACTACATACATAATAGCTATGTTCGCGGAGGAACCACACACTAGTCAGAGCCAATCATATACTGTGACATCAGTCAGAAAACAGTTATTTTCGGATTTTTTTGAGCCAATCGGATCGTGTCTGACTAGCTTGATTCCTCCACGCAGACAGCTAATACATACACTGCTTTGAGCCGTAATAGAACCGTCCAAAAAGGTTCGAAAACAGATCTATTATTATTAAAAATAATTATTGCAGTAATTGATTTCAGCCAGAAAGAAATGTTGAGTTGATCGACAAGACTAATAATTGCTCTTGATCACCTTTACGTTAACAAAAATTTGAATGCTAGAGGTAAAAGAAGAAAGTTAATAGTTTAAAAATAAAAATTGGAGCATCATTTATCTCATTTTCTTTGCGAGTTGTGTCTTTTATTGGGGATATACCACGAAGTGATATCATAGTTTCGTCAATACACTTATACTTGCGGAACGTACCCTTTTCAAAATTTTGCATCAATTCAGTCCATGAAGGTACTGATTTTACATAACTTACTGCCTTTATCGTATTTTCATTGTCGGCAGCAAAATTGGTGCAAATCTATTTCTACTTATTCCACATTCTGTGGCAGCAATTTTTTTTTTACAATCAAGATCGCTGCTCGCATGTAATGTGCGTTTTCTGGTTAGATCCATTGTTTAGAACAGAATTATATACATTTGTTTTGTCCTAACCCGACTCCGTAGTTTAGTTTTGTTACGTCCCCATATTTAGATTTAAGCTCCTTCAGTTCTGAGAAGTTAATATTGAAGACATCTTTCCCTTTTTCGATTCTTTCTTTATTCTGTCAGACACCCTCTTCATTTGTAATTTACGACCACTAGAGTTCCTTTGTACACAACACGCAATCACTTTTGTAACCCCACCAAGGAAAAATGGTCAGTGTAACAAGGGACTACTATAGTTCAAAACCATATTGTAATAGGTAGTTCTGTTCCGACATTTCAAACAACAATACATTTGTAAATGTATGACTACGTAAATATATGAAATTACAAAAAAAAGGGTTTTTGTGTGTTTTGTTATTTAAATACATCAACGTAGAAGTGACAAATCCTGCACCAAAGCATTCACAAAAATTCTACATCCATAATGAGTCCCATAAAACATTATTACAATTACCAATTCCTAAGGCAATTAAGTAACCGAAAACGACTTTCTGAGAGATTCACATTTTCCTGTGAGCTTTTTATTTTGCCACTAATATGCCCACGAATTTTTAAATTTTTTTCATCGGTGCAGGAAAGACTAATACGTATATGAAAACAAGCGTCTGAACACTTTTGCTCAACACTGTAAATTACTACATCACAACAAATGAAGAACGTAAACATTCAAGCTTTTCCCAATAAGATTTATTAATACCTATTAGCATTAGAAATAGCACCCACCTCACCCACCTATTCCGACATTTGATTAATTAACCCATCAGTAATCGAAGCGACGACCTTTCGATGACCGGTGAGGTTTTTCATGAATGATCATATGAGACACGCGGCAATAGACAGTCCATTATCGCGCATCGGCATACAAATCGCGCGATTTCCACGCACTATGATGCGTCCTCACTCGTTCTTTATATTATTGTACTTATTTGTACGTAAATATAGCGGACAGTCGTATAGGCGAAAAGTATTTATAGAATTGGTTTGCGTTCAAAATCGTATACGCTGGTCGTTTCTTCTCCCATTTGGCACCGGGAATAGTATCGACCAAACGTCGAAAATACTCCTCCAGCTTGCGCGATGATAAAATAAAAGATCCCGCCGAAAAATACGCGACCTACTAGATCTTATTATTATTACACATACATACTTTGTATTTATGGTCGTTGTTGATGTGGAGCCGTGTTGCCGCCGATAAGTTTACATATATTGCTCAATTTGGGGAAGCACGATTTCGAAGTTCGTTTGTTTTCTGAATGTTGTAAATCGTTGGGTATTTTCGTCACAAGTGGAGATCTTACACGCATACACTTGAATAAATTTGCGTAAATTTTTATATGTCAATGTCTAAAACTCTAGTATTGAAAGTTTTTTTTTCTCTAGAATTACCAAGTATATCATGTTTTGGTACAAATAACACATCGTTGTACAAAATACATTAGCAGTGTCGGGAAAGAGCAAATTTATTTATTTATTTATTAACTATAAATACTGTATATAAGTCCCTTACTTTATTTAAGTAGCAGAAATGGTGTAGGATTGCTGAAAAGTTTGTAGTATTAATTGTTTCAGTTCTTTTCTCACTCGCGATGATAAAACATCCTTATATTTTGAAAAAGACCATTCAATATCACCGGATTAAACATGCATAATTAAAAAATCTTTATAGATAGGTAACGGATCAGATGCACCACCACCAATGTGTAGTCCGATTTGTGCCAGCACAATAACTGTTTATCGCACACTGTACAAACTATTTTGGCACCACCATAATGTAAGTCCTGGAATTCGCCGAAATACTTTTCTACATTATGAAACGATAGTCGTTTCCTGGGATTTTCTACGCCCAACAAGACTCGACTAACACTGATACTAGATGCTAGACGCACGAATCGGTGAGAGTGATTTTACTGCCTTGAATATATAGGGTTTTCCACGGAACTGGCTGGTTAGAAGTTTTCCGGCTTAACGAAATCCCTCAATTTTAAAAATTTGGGATTTGCAACAACTTGGTACTTACTTTTTTTCTAAAATATTTCCAACTTTTTTGCACTTCCGGTTAACCGGAAGTCGCCATGAACTTTGTTATTTTAAATAGAACACCCTATCTATTATTATATTTTTGAATTTACCATAAAATTCTATGACGATTACTACTAGGGTTTCCTATGCCTATCTTCAACTGTTTTTGAGATATTGCGATTTTTGTTAAAATTTTGACATTTACATCGTTATACGTAATTGACTGATTCTCTCTTGGTTTAAGTGTTAGAAGTCTCCCACTTTAAAATTAACAAGTGCTAACATTGTTTTACCAAAACGTAATAAAAAAATTCATTGAAATTATACAGGGTGTTTAAAAATTAGTGGCATATCAAAGAATTTTGGAAGTTGCAAACCTTATTTTTTTCAAATACAACACCCTGTATATTTTTGTGTTTTTGGATGTAGAATTAAATTTTACGCTGATTTGCTGTAACATTGCCAATACCCATCTTCAGTAGTTTTGTTTTAAATTACTCGTTTTGTTTATTACCGCTTTCAAATGGCCGAATAATTTCTATCTGGTGGGCCATGACTTTAACATCACAACAATTTATTATTATTAGTAAATATTATTGTTATAATCATTGTTTGTTACACGTCGCGTGTTCAGATGGATGAATATTTGGGGAACTTATGAATAGATAATGAAAAATATTGAGGAGCTTATTCTAACCTGGATACTATAAACTTATTTTAGATTCACTGAGAATGCAGGAAGAACTTATAGAGAATTCAATATAATTAAAGGAATTTATTTGTCCTTAATATATCTAACGGAATCCAGAAAATATTGAAATGATTTGTCTTAATAGCTTGGTTTCAAATTAAAGGAAATGGCATAAACGATAACGACGACAACATAACAAAAATTGTTTTCACTAAAACGTAGTGTGCTTGTCAGACAAATGGTTTAAAGTTTTTGATATATTAAAGTATTTTCAAAATTGTAAAGGTTTTAATATGAAGAATATTTAGATTCATGCATACTTAACAAATGCAATTTACAAGCAGCATAAACTGAACCATACATAGAGCTCAAAAAAAAATGCTCAATGTGAATTCCGTTTACGTCCAAGCATTTTATTATTCGACGTCTTAATGTGTCGCCTTATACTTCTTCACACTTCAACTCGGTCTAATTCATCAAACGTTCGTAAATTTTTAAACACCCTGTATAATGCCACCGAATTTCTTTACTACGTTTTGGTAAAACAATGTTAGTACTTGTTAATTTTAAAGTGGAGGACTTCCAACACTTAAACCAAGTGAGAATTAATCAATTACATACAACAATATAAATGTCAAAATTTTAACAAAAATCGTAATATCTTAAAAACAGTTGAAGATAGGTATAAGATACCCTAGTGGTAATCCTCATAGAATTTTATGGTGAATTCTAAGATGTAATAATATATAGGGTGTTCCATTTAAAATAACTAAGTTCGTGGCGACTTCCGGTTAACCGGAAGTGCAAAAAAGGTGAAAATATTTTAGAAAAAAAGTAAGTACCAAATTGTTGCAAACCCCAATTTTTTAAAACTGAGGAATTTCGTTAAGCCGGAAAACTTCTAAGCAGCCAGTTCCGTGGAAAACCCTGTATACTATGGCTAAACGTTCTGCATAGCGCGAGGCGAGTGCGGGCCGTGTAAGCAGACACGTCCGACCACTATAATTATAATATTACTTGTGAAATATTGTGCCGAGGACATATTTTTCAGTCTGACACCGTTACACATTCCTTCATTCATCAGGACAGTAGGCGGCTTAGCAATTTTAGGTTAGACCTTTTGTTATTACTTCGCTTTTATTTATACAAATTACCAATAAAGTGCAAAAACAATGCAACTTCTTGTTTTTTTTTTTGTATTTAAATTTGGCAATAAACAATAGTGCAAATCATAAAAACTTAATTTCCATGAAAACGATAGAGAAAATATACGCTCTGAACGATTAATATAAATTAAATATATAACAAAAAAAAATTAAAGAAATACGACATTTAAAAGGAATACATTTTCTAATGTGTTAATATATTTTTTTAATGTTGTTACATATGGTTAAATAGGTCTCCAGCCATAACTTTTTTATTCACAATTATTATTAAAAACTTCTTCTGGATTTCGCCGTGGGTCAAAACTTTCGCTCGACGTTTCGCTGTTCATACTGACAGCTTCTTCAGGATAACTGAACTGATTCTCCATGGTCCGACATTCTTCTTATGTACCCATTTTAAATGGAATACCTTGTATATTTTGGCATATTCGCAGTACGTAACTTTCTGAGTCCAAAACCTTTGATTTGTTAGTTTTCGTTTCCTTGGTTACCAGGACTTCGAATTTTTATTTGTCTATCTAAAGTGCCGTAAATGCGCTAAAAATATTCTTAACCATGAACATAACACCAAGAATTAATTGCAAATGTTCCAATCTCTTGTTTTATACGTCTAGTAGGACGTAACAAAGTTGACAGTTATTACATGTTAATGATTAGGCATATTTCTAGCGCATTCGCGGCACTCTAGATAGACAAATACAAGTTCGAATTTCTGCTAACTAAGGAAACAAAACTAACGTAGAATCTGAATATGCGAAAATATACAGCGTGTTCCATTTAAAAATTTAAATTTGATTATAATTCCGGTGAAAATCGGAAGTGGCAAAAGTAATAGGTTAAATAATGGAAAAAATAATGTAAATACATTTTGAATTCCTTTTAAAAATATAAATAAATAAAAGCTAATGGGCACGGATCTATGGGCTGGGACACCCAGTATGCTACATGACTTGGCAAATTGCAATACCAAGAAGGGGATGCGATTTATTTTGATCAAACTAGAAGTCGGAGGTTTTTCTATGTAGAACGCGTCCTTTGAAGAATGCGGATTAGTACGTCTATCTATTCTCCTTGAAAACACCACTTTCTTTTGTTTTTCTTCTGTGGAATAGGTATTGGAACAAACAATGGCGTTTCGAAATACACCCCCGCAGGGCCCTCAGATATTTTACAAATATATAGCAGTAGATAAGAAACCCCAGACAAAATTATGCGGGGAAGCCCAAAATTTGCGATACGCTAGTGGGAACAAATGATGAGTAATGGAATTAATAAATATTTACAATTTTTTCAATTTTTGTCGTTTTACAACATATCTATTTTTTTATTTTACTTATTTTAACTAATTAACTAACTTTATTACATAACAGTTTCTATTTTTTCACATTCATTTCTTTTTTGAATTTTTCAAACCCTTTATCTTTTTTAACAGTTTTTACGTTTTCCCACTTTTCTACTTCTTTTGTAGATTTCATTTTTTTTTACATTAGCAGTTTTTTTTAACGTTTCCCCCTTAATGAACAAATTGAGAAAATTTTACTATTTTTCTAGCATTTTTTGAAATATTTAACATTTTGTTTTTTTTTCCCCAACTTCTTATATTCTTTTGGTACCTAATTTTTTTTATAACTTTATTAATATTCCATATTTTTTCAAGTTTCAATCTCTTTCTAGATATTTTTTTTTACATTTTCCAATAAACATTATCAAAAATTTAAATTATCGTTTTACATATTTGAAATACTTTCCCGCCATATTGGAGGCCATTTTGTTTTTCACTCCATATGCGTTATCAGTTATCAACAACCCAGCGAAGAAAAATTAGTTTGTTTTTCATATTCCAAATTCTTGACTTGATTTCCATGATGATTTTATATAGTTATTTCTTCAAATGTATGTTGTCCAAAGATTGGTTGTTTATTGATTGTACAGTCAGTTGTTCTGCTTCCACATTACCAGTAGTGCAAATCTACACTGAAAAACCGATTTATTAGATAATACCAAATTTTGTTTAAGTTACATAACTAAATATTGAGTTAAAAATATGGGCAAAGAAATATTTGCTTAATTCAACCAAATTATTTGTGCATTTAACCCTTTATATATTTGAAATTACCAAATATTTTGTTGGATTAACTAAATTTTCATGACAAAATTTGTTTGAAGATATTTTTTTGTCCTAAACAAATTGTTATTTCCGTGTACGGGATAGTAAATATGTCTTACAACCAGTAGCATTTATGCAAACCATAGAGAACGGAACATTTCAACAAAATAATACACACTTCATTCAAACAGTGCAACATACAAACAAATGCAGCGGCTTAAAAAATATCCCAGGACCAAAACACTATCCCGCTTAATTAATTCAATGTCCAACGGCATCACAGACTATTGAGAGAAGAAGTACCCATTATTAAATAGAAATCATTTATTCTTTTTTCTCCTGAATTGTCTTTTGTTTACAGTTTTTAGATAGAAATGCTGATGACATAAGCATTTTCTGGCATTAAGAAATATAATTTTTTAAAAATTTCATGGTGATGCGTTTATAATTGCAGGTACTGTATAACCAACTTTCATTAAAAACAAAATAATTAAATGCTACACTTTTATATTATATTCCTTATCAGCAATAATCGCTATGTTTTTAATATCGGTAGCATAACTGAAACGTTTAATGCAACAGCACAATTACGGAATGACGTTATAATATTTCGTAACCTAGGTAATACGTACCATCTATGACAAAGAGAATTAAGGACATAATTAACGTTGCAACAATGCTCTGGCTTTTTGCGCAAATGCGGCAATACAATTAACCGTATATCCTTCATCCTTCGTTACGCTAGCAGGTTGAAAAGGGAGAAAAAGATTTTTTTTCTTCCTTTTTTGACGTTAGATTTTTAAAATGCCGGTATGTAACATACCTGCTTCAGTGCCAGATCGTTGTAAATCGATGGTCACTTTTATATAGTTTACATGTCATTTTACAAAAGCGCGAAAGATATGTAACATTCATTATTTTGACCTAGTTTTTAGACATGTAACGTCTCCACACACAAATGGATTCTAAACATGTCAGTTTAATTCTAAGTGTAGCGAAATGTATTAAATTACAAAGGAATTTTCCTAAATGGTTAGGTGGGTTTGTAAACGTTAATAAATATGCCTATGATATTAAAAAAAACCATCAATATAACCTAATAACAAAAAGTCTGTAATCTTTACCTCTAAGGTATAATTAGCATGTTACATACCAGCTTGTAATAAACAATGTATTTAAGAGTACTGTAGTAAATAATGCCACCTTCTTAAAAATACAATACTACATAATCTATTGAATCATGAATACAAGGTTCAAATTTCAAAGAGAGAGTTGACAGCAAGGTTATAATCCTACACATAGAAGTCGTTTTACCATGATAAATCCATTAAAAAAAGATTGAGATTTTTGGACGTTTCTTTATTAGAAATGTCACTTTGACATTTTTGGCAGTAAAACAGCTATGACGTGTGACAGATACCTAAATTTAAAATAACAGCCTACTTTGTAGAAAATAAAGAATGCTAATGGATGTTCCTTTAGAGCATAATTTTGTATTCAATTTTTTCTTAAGTAAAATCGTTTTATTTCAGCAAATCTCTCAATAAATTAAAAATCTAATATTACAGGCGACTTTAATTGCTTTGCTAAACTACAGAGAATTTAAAATAAAACAACAAATATAAATTAGCAGCAAGCAAAAGAGCAATAAAAACGCAGATGAAAGGCCTATAACCCACAATTTACGGCAAATTTTCTTATGTTACGCAGTTACCAGAATAATTTGATAAATGCAAGGAAGTGAGACCTAAATTAAGAAAGCTGAAACCACAGTTCGCGATTTTTTAATTTTACATTCCTTGCGTTAAAGATACGGTATTGTTATCGAGGTTAGTTAAAATTGATTGTGATTTTTTGTATAAACAAAGCTTGTTTTCTTTTAGTTGGTGTACGAAAATATTTTGGGAATATGGGACGTTAAAGATTCGATACAATGTAAAGAATAGATACTTAGAAATAAATATTTATTTCAAATTAATAAAACATTTGCAATAAACTGCGATATCGTTCAGATTAGATATATGTATAATCAATTAAAGTAAAAATTTTCTTTCTTAATCATTAAAAACATTGTATATTTTTATGCAACATCTTTCAATCTAGATAAAAAGATAAATATTTTGAATTTTACTTATTAAACTTTTTTATAGTGCAATACAAATACTTTTACATAATATTTAAATATGACTGTTTTACTCATTGTTTGCATTGAGTTTGCTAGCTAATGCTTGCCTATCATTGTGTAAAATCATTTCACATTTTGATGTAAGATTTCAAGTGAAAGTTAAAGAAAAAAGTGCACCTAATTCTATGTTTATATGATAAAGTGACTCATGTTCATGAAAAATGAGTGCAAAGAAATTCGTGTATAAAAAAAGAACATGATATATTCGACACATTGTGCCTATTTAAGTCGGAACCACGTGGAAAAATATTGAAAAATGTAAAGAAAAATTGCTTGTAATTGATAAACAGTTCAATCTGAAGTTTATTCGATTTAATTTTGCAAATCCCAATACTCAACAATTATACAAAATATAATAATTTCCGGTTCTACGTAGTAATTATTAATTTGGCAAACTAGAATGGAGTAGTTTTAATGAATGAATAGGTACTTGGAATCTTATGAAAGCAACGTTTTGAATTTATTGATGATTTTTGTTAATGCATTTTTATTCAGTTGTCTATTGTTAAAATGATTGCAGTTTCATCTTTCAGTTTTCTTTTACAATTTCATTCCTAAATTCGAATTGATGTTTTGACGTTCACGAACTTAAATTCATATTTACCTCCTGTATGAATAAAGATGATGTCTATCTGATTTATTACATTTTGGGTTTTAGACCGTATAGAAGTATTTATTTTGAATTTGTGCAAAAACAGAATGAAATTTATTTCTATAAGTAGTTTTCATTGGAAAAAACGTATGAAAAATCGCATTAAGTTCTTCAAGATATAGTGGATTGTAAATCTTGCTAATATATAAACGCATCTTACGCTTTCTAACGTTTAAATCTAATAAAAGTTCTACCCAATAATTTAGAACCTTATTTAGTTCAGGTAGACAAATTGCTCGCAGTTTTTTTCCTTAGGCAAAAGCTTTCTAGAAAGAAGGTTTTAATAATACACTGAATTTTATATTTTCTCATGTTTTATGTAAAGAAAATTACATAAACACAATTATAACAGATGTTTTGCGTTACGCTGTTAACTAGTATAAATAAATTGTTAAACAACAAAAAAATTATCTAGGAAATAAGGAAAATATTTGCAAAAATTACATTTGTTATTCAAGAATCATTCAAATTCTGCAATATTGATAAGCATTAAGCTATAAATATTTTATGATACAGCAGTACGATTCTATTAGCCCGTATTTCTAGAATGTGAATGGTTGGTAAATGGGAATTCATTGATAAAACACATATGGTTTATTAAAACTGGAACCCTGGATATTTATTTTTGGAAAACAATATGAATTTTGGAATTGTATCGAACGCTCAAATCTTGACCTATGACCTCTACATAGTTGCTAAGGAACCGCGTACCTGCCTTAGCGCCCAGGAGCGGCACTTTTGAAGGCGTTATCAGCAGTATTTATTATTCCGGTAAATAAACCGTAATACCGGATTAAGGCGTAAATACCGCGCAATAAGGTGGTAAACACGTCAACAGGACGAGGCCGCAGCTCGAATCGCGGACCAAAATCTCTATAATATACATGCAATACAACTGGGAGGTAACAGAATACAAAATGTCCGACGTTTCCATTTACGTTCATTGTACGGCTACGGCGTAATTAACTATATCTAACTATTGATAAAAGTGTGTATTACCTTTCAAACCTTAAATCTCCCGCAAACTCATCAACTTTCATAGTGACATAAGGGACAAAGGGGGTCCTCAAATACCAGCCATCTTGAAAGTGTACATGTTATAATAACCGTGTTGACGTCGATTCTGTCCCTGTAACCGTACCGTGGGCCACACTCACATCATCACTGATCACACGGGTTCACGCACATTTCTTGCACACTCTGGACCGTCTGATGCCGCGCTAAATCGACAACGTTACACCATATTTGACGTTTTTCTTCATGCTGTTTTTAACACGCGTCCATTCCCGATATTTTACGTTTCTCAGTGGCGCGCTAGTTCACCCGATATCCGTCCAGAGGCGCTACATGTATGGTGATCGCGAACGAAAATCACACCAATCAGGATATTTATGGCGGCCCGGTGGACTTTTTAAAAAGGGCGATCTCAAAATGACACGCCTACACAGGCGCAGTTCGTCGCGTTCGCGTATTATTTTCGTTTGCGAAACAGAATCGCGGTCGCACGCCACGTCGTCGTTATATAAAACCCGATGCTAGTGCAATGCGTTCGAAAGACGGAATAAAATTGTCGACGACGGTGTGCGTTCGTTACGCGGCCAAAGAAACGCTCACCTTTTAGTAACGGTCGGTCGTAGAATGGATATTCCGTTCGATTTGGTTGTGGCACTTTCCCGAGGTTGCGCTCGGTACAAAATAAAACATTAATGTATATACGCAATGTATGTCAGCGTCAACGTTACTACGTTGAATGGGTGGACGCGCCTGCTTAGATGCAACCAGTCAGACGACCGTGTGAGTCATTTAGGCTATTGCGCCGTAGAAACTGTGACGCCAGGATTTTTGTTGTGAATGAGTCATCGCGCAAGGTATTCCCAATTACCCGGAATTCTTTATTAAAATGTGCAAACAGACCGGTATAAAGCTAGTACACAGTATAACAAGTGTAGAAAAAAAATCTTATAGGGTGTTCCGTATCGGTTTATTCAAACAAAGTATATTGAATTTAATAACTAAAATAACAAAAGTGTTAGGCCAATTTAGTTTCGTTACGAAGATACAGGATGTTTACCTGTCGTCCACTGTAGTTTTCTAGAGGTCCACTAAACGCAGCTATGTAGATCAATGCAACAATTCTTTTAGAGTAGAATCATTTAAAAATATTTTCAAGTTTCGGAAACGTTTCGTTATTTTTCGTTTTTCTATTTATTTCGAAAATATTTCGTATTTTACGCGGACCATAATGATGTAATTTTGCTGCGGCGCATTGAATTAAGTCAAATTCTGTCGAAATAGCAACTATAAACTATTAATATAGGATTTATACAATTGGCTACCTTTAACCTCTGAAAAATCATATTTTGTCTTTGTTCAAGTCGAAAAGAATAATGTATTTATCTTCCATATT